>JARFOD010098038.1:0-16876 GCA_031763545.1 Mopalia muscosa
ATTGGTTATTGTTTTATGATTACCTTTACCTTTACCCTTACCAGCAGAATTTTGATTGATTGATTGGTTATTGTTTTATGATTACCTTTACCTTTACCCTTACCAGCAGAATTTTGATTGATTGATTGGTTATTGTTTTCTGATTACCTTTACCTTTACCCTTACAAGCAGAATTTTGATTGATTGATTGGCTATTGTTTTATGATTACCTTTACCTTTACCAGCAGAATTTCGATTGATTGGTTGGTTATTGTTTTATGATTCCCTTTACCCTTACCAGCAGAATTTTGATTGATTGGTTGGCTATTTTTTTAATCTTACCTTTACCCTTACCAGCAGAATTTTGATTGATTGGTTGGTTATTTTTTTACTCTAACCTTACCTTTACCAGGAGAATTTTGATTGATTGATTGGTTATTTTTTTACTCTTACCTTTACCCTTACCAGGAGAATTTTGATTGACTGATTGGTTATTTTTTTACTCTTACCTTTACCCTTACAAGGAGAATTTTGATTGACTGATTGGTTATTTTTTTATGCAACGGATTTGAACTTTGAAGAAGAAAACATTGACAGTGTGCTTTTGTTTGTAAAACTATATTACCTTTTGCTGACTTCTTGTTCAACTCCACATTCTCGTAATTGTGTTCAGCAATTATCTCCAAATGATCCTCAAACATTTTCTTTACAGCCAGATGAACAACTTTATACTGGTCCTAAAATCAATCATATCCAATACTTTATTTATATTTTTATTGATTGATTGTTTATTTACCAAATATAGCACATAAATAATACATAATTGAATTAAATTAGGAGGTGGGAATAAAGTCCATAGGATTTGTTCTATCCCAATCTATATAAAAAAACTTATGTAAAAGAAAAAAAAAGTTATATAGGTGATATGGCAAAGTATATGCTTGTTTCATACAAAAAATAATTAAAACAATTTGCAAAATTATTGAAATTAGTTATTACATTATTTAAAATGACATTTAAGTAGGTTGTTTTTAGACAATTTTACACACCCATATGGTTATTAGCAATTGATAATAAATACATTTTTAATTTTGATTTGAACAATGAGATGGAATTAATAGATTTCAGATCAGTGGTCAGTTTGTTCCATTCTTTAGGACCAGATCTTTCAATGAAACATGCTGAAATATCGGATAGAGAAAAGGGTTGATGGAGATTTAAGTTTAAGGTTCTAATTATGAATAGAAGATTGAGAAATAAAGAATAAATGAAATTTCGAGGGTAGGAGCTACTTTATACTGGTCCAAAAACAAAAATTTATTCCATAAAAATGTACTTCTAAGCAGTACAAACTTTTCAACTGTATCCCATATTACCATACTAACTGATTTGTCTCTGATGATGGATTTGCACCACAGGAATGTCACACTTAGGCTGTGTAACAGCCCACGAGTCAAGGTAAGGGCACAAGGTAGGTGCTCTAGACATCTCTTTCATTTAATGAATACAAGACAGAAGAGTCACAAGAGAGGTAGCCACAAGACACTTCCTGGCCATATTGCGGTGGAAAACCCAGAGTAAACTTTGTAAAAACCACCTCCCCAATTGCCGGAGCCACATAGGTGTTAATGTATAAGATATGTATTTGTACTTACTGGTGTCTGTACCATGGACTGTCTTTGAGACCTCATGTCAAGAATAATATCATACAAACTAAACCCATCACACATCATCTGTAACAGATAATACAATTTTAAACAAAAGATTCATGGTAGATTATAAGTTTATAAACACCCTCACTCCCTTACCTCTTAGGTTCAATACTCAGCAGGTATTTACACATACAATTATTTACACATACAGGTATCCACACATACAGGTATTAACACATACGGGTATTTCCATATACAGGTATAGGTATACAGGTATTTATTTATTTGTCAGATCACATTAGAGAAAAATACTTTCTGTCAAATATCTCGCCTGTTCCCCTAATGGAAGGGAACTTATCCCTATTGCCTGTAAGGTAACAATTATGCGCCTGTATAAATCTGGTTAGAGTAATTAATATGTGTATAGTGAACCGAGCTGATAACATCCTGTCATTTCATGTTGTGTGATTTTACCCTAAATTTCAGAACAATCTGGCCTTTCAATGAGGAGTTATGATGTTTAATGCCAATTTCCTTGAAAAGGTTTGTTAAAGTAAATAATATACATGGAATGAGCTAAACTGATAATATACCTCTCCCCTCAAGTTGTGTGACATTTACCCCAAAAGTAAAATAGGGCTATTCAATTTGGACATACAGTGCCAGTGGACAAAATGCCAGCCAGTTGTCTAAGATTGGTGACTAGACGCTCTTAAGAGGTTTTCACTTTTATTCCTGCTGTGTAAATTAAAGATACGTCTAAAAAATATTGTGATGTTTTTTGATCTATTGAAAAAAATAATTTTCCTCTTTAATACTTTCCAGTATGTACAATCTGTACATAGGGCCATGAGACTGGCTCACACGGAGTACTTACCCCTCCTTTTAAAACATTCCAGGCATAATCAATCGCACAAATAGTGCCTGTTCTCCCGCAGCCAGCACTGAAAAATAGAGAATGTTTTGTCTGCAAAATCTTTTCTAACAATATCTTTTCAGTTATCTTTTAAAGTTATCATTTTTCAGAATTACACTACTTGTGTAGTATATAAAAATGTACATAAAACAACATAAAGTCCAGGATGGAGATCCAAAGAGGACACATGGATGGGCAAATGGAATTTAACAAACACATTCAAATCTGTTAGACCAGGCTACATTGATTTGTTTGTTTGATTGGGGTTTAACGTCGTACCCAAGGGTATTTCACTTACATGACGACATGCCAGCCCAATGGGTGATGGAAACCACCCTCGACATCACTGGCAACAAACAAAGACAGGACGGGACGAATACAGGAAGACAGCAACAGGACGCAATACAGACACCACACACAGATCGGTTTCTTGTTCCCCTTTACCTCTGAGAGCACCAGGGCAACATGAAGCTCCCCCCAACCGCCCGCCAGGCTACATTGAAGAAAGGAGTAGGACACAGTTGAAAGTTCCATCGTAGAAAAGGGTACCGCATTTCACTTACATGATGACAAATCATCCAATTCACCTTATTCCTTGTCAAATTACGATGGAAAACCGAGAGGAAACCCTGTAAAAACCACCCCAGTGTGTGACTCACTCATACACCTGATGATGACAGAGGGACTCGATTCAAAAAAGAATTAGTTAATACACTCGCTAAGCACTACGCCATGGCCTGGTATCTGTACTGAAAGAGAAACAAACATTACTGGTCAGGGCTACAACAGATGACCTACCTACAGTGGATAACAAGGGGGATAGATTCGTCTGTCTGTCTCTCCCTCATGAGACTTATCAGAGTTATAATGTCGGAGAAATCATGGGGAATGTCATGGTCCATCCAGCCTGTGTAGTGGTACTGGGTTAATACCCGTTTCTCTCCATCGTTTTCCACTTTCCAAACGCTAAATGATCTTGCGAAGAAATAATCACAAACTTTAGTCTCTTTTATCTGCAGATAAAGATGCAATAGGTTGAAACATTTCAGTGGCTATTTAATTTATACAAAGTCAAAAAAAGTGATTGATTGGAGTTTTATGCCACATTCAGCAGTATTAAATCTACACTGTGGATAATAAACTTATTTCACTTATATAGTGTCTGGTTTTTATGGTTTGATTGATTGATTGATTGATTGATTAATTGATGTTTAACGTCGTACTCAAGGGTATTTCACTTATATGACAACGGACACAAATACAGAACATCACAAAAAAATCTGCTTCCCTTTACCCTTTAGTTCTGCGGACACCAGGGCAATAGAAAGCAACCTCTTTTCTTGCCTCTTACGAACGATGGAGAAAGCTGAGGGAGTATTCTGCACGGCCATGGCCCACCCGCTCCCTCACAGGGCGCTCTGGATAGAAGTGAGTGTTTTCTTAAATTTATCCAGCTATACTGTTCACATTTCTTGTTATTCTGTTTGATACATGAAAAGGTACCCTTTTTACAAGATGTGGAGACGTACACGCTGTGTGTGACCCATGTTTATTGTATTATCTGGGTCAGCTAAATATATGCAATTTTTACTGTACAATTTAGGTGATCATTGTATAAGAAGAGCCATGGCTGGTGTAGGTCACCAATCAAATAAATTATATGGAATTTCATCAGGACACAAAAGCTCAGCATGGTATCTATTACTAAAATTTGTACAGACAGCATGTGTCCAGATAATGAGTCTACCCAGACTTGATTATTGTTTTATGGATTGTTTTCTTAGTCTCAGCATGAAACTAATTAACACGGTTAATGAAATTAGTCTGCTCTAGATCATTAACACTATAACATAATAAATCAAGCCAGGTCAGTTACATAATACCCTGGCATACATCCCATTGAACCAGTTAAAGGCTTCATTGTGTAACACATTGTACCAGTTTATCTGACCAAGTAGGGAGGCTTAGGGATGGGCACACAAGGGTGTGATGGTGTGGACAGGGTGGGTATGATAGAAGGTGTTTATTTGGGGTAATTTCATGCAGCAACAGGGTGCCCGTTAAATTTGTAAAACAAATTAATGATTATGATGGTTGTAGCAGGTACCCCATACATTCATGTATCAGTAAAGTGTTTGAGATATGTTTCTTCTGTTTGATTGAGGTTGAATGACTGTCATACACAAGGGTATTTCACTTATAATGTGACATATTGTCCATTTCACACTGCTCCTGGCTTGAATACAGTGGAAAACTGTGAGGAGCCCTCGTTGTTCAAGCCAATGGGTCAAATAAACCATCCTAGACACCAGAGGACAAGACATTACAAAGACATTACCATACAGATTGTCTTCTTGCTACAACTAGACTTTTGAGGAGAATCAATTTTTTTTTCTAAAAAATACTTGGCAGCAAGGATGCCAAAGAGCTCGCCTGTTCTGCCAATGAAAGGGTACGCATTCCTTTTGGCTTAAAGTAAAAATGCAAAATGATTTAATATCTATGCATAAAACCTGTTAAGAATAATTAATATGCATGTAATGAGCTGAACTGATAATGACTCCCCCCAAATTATGTGACATTTACCCAAAATTTCAGGACAATTGGGCTATTCAATTTGGAGTTAGCTTGTTAAAGTTAACATCTGCATCTCTATTTAAGTAAAAAATGAAAACATTTCTACTAGAATCAATATCCCAGTGCTATTAATCTAAATTAAACATTAAATCTTACTCAGCTGCAATTCTTTTATTTTTAATTTGATTAAATAATTATATATCAATAAATACTATACTTACATGTAAAAAGATTTGTATATGCGTATGCATGCCCCCTCAAGTATTTCCCAAATTGTAAATATGCTGTTTGCATGCATGTGTAAATACATTAATTTCCCCATACCCATTCATACTTCAATGTTGTTTAATTTCTATAACGGGATAGAACAAGCCCCTAAAGGCTTTATTCCCTCCATTTAATTTGTTCAACTATATCTGTATATAAATTAATATTATTTATGGTGAATAAATCAAATTCAAATTCAAATATGCATATAATTAGCTGAACAGACAATAACCTTCTCCTCTCATGTTGTGTGACATTTTCAATTCGGATATATAGTGTTTAACGCAATATCACCTAATTAGCAAAATTAATATTCACAGAATTTCATATAATTTAAATTATGTCTTCCTTTCTGGTCAGGCAAACTGTGTATAAAATTTCAGAAAATTTCCCTCGGTACATTTAATTATAGAAGCCTTTACATGGCTGATGCCGACGTCGACACCAGGGGTATGAAAAGAATATTTTTAAGACTATATGAGGATACAAAATACTCATTGCAAACAGAAGATTGTCGTTTTGTTATCACTTAACTCTCAGAAGACTTACAAAAAAATGACATTTTTACAAAAAGGACATTTTGGTGCCAATCTTTACCAAGACTTTATCAGACTTCTGTTAATCACCTACCAGTCGCAGACATCTCCTCCTCCAGGAGCACTCTGAAGGTGAATCCTTAAGAACACGGGCACTGTGAATACAACATAACTTGTAAGGCCAATCAGATGGCATTTTGAGATGGACATCCATCTTTATTCCAAGTGCAGAAAGAATTATTAGGCGACAATCAAATATTGTTTGTTCCACATTAAGCAGATCGCAGGGGGTTAGCCAGAAATCAGAAGTAGGGTCTCCAATATGGTAATTTTTCTTCACTTTTTATATAACTGGGTGTCAAATTTTGACTATCTTCTGCATGTTAAAGTTTCTTAAAGCAGGGTGTCCATATGAGGCAATTGTCCACTTCAGGGTGTCCATTTGGACGGGTGGACGGGTGTCTGCCTAAGCCCTTGGCAGGTCAAGTTGGAAGCTAGTTTTCTTTTCTCTGAATAACCTTTACATGAAAGTTACGAAATGCCAACATAGATGCTAGTCTATCGAAGCCAGTTCAGTTTCACCAAAAAAGAAATCTAGTCAGTTTCACGATTCAAGGCAGAAACTAGTGCAAAATTACTGGCAGCTCTAATCAAAATCAGTTCTATTGGATAAGCAATTTGCAGGTCAGAGTTCTGATCAGATTCATTTGTTGAAAGTATTCAGTTTCATATATGGGTAATAAGCTGCTAAAAATCTCACATTTTCCCATTTAATTCGGCGAAAGCCTTGGAAATAATTTAGAAAGGGTTCATCAGTCTGATCGACATCGGCATATTTCACTTATATATGACAATCAATTGTACATGTAAGTACTGTGTCTTTAGATAAATATGGTGGGAAACTGGGAAAATGTGCTAAAAGCAACCTTAGAAATTGTGTGAGACCCTCAGCAGACCAACATCAACACCGACTGAGTCACAGGAATCATGCCATCATGGAGAATAAACTCCATATCAAATACCGGGTAACATATAAGATTTACACAAAAAAATGAACCATTGATGAAAAAGTTATTTGCAGCCCATAAATGTCTTCTTTGCGCAATACATGTATTAACGCTAGTGAAGATATCGTTTCACATAATCAGTATAGAGGTGTCCAAAAAATTTACCCAAATCTCTGACACATGCCTTAACAGTGTGGCTATTTCAAACATAAAATAGCTTCCTCTAGGAGTACCCCCAAAATCCTCAGGCAGAAAGTTAGAAGAACAAAAGAGTGAAAACACACATACTTTCTAAATTTTTCAATAACGTCTGGAAGACATAAATCCAAGATAAATCCCTATGTACATATTTCACAGTATATATATTTCAGTTTATAAGTGACGACCAAGGGTAAATAGGTATCCTTAAAACTCCTAATTACCCACAGAGAGGCACATTAGAAGAATTAATTAGAGTTGACATTTACACTCTATTTTTCTTAATATCAGATCTATTCAGTGGTTATTCCAGAACTCCTTGCTCCAGGATTTTGCAATTGTACATACTGTGTACAGTGCTTTCAGTTCAGCAGTAAACTGAAACAACAACAACACCACCACATAAAGTGCTAAATGAGAAGTTCCAAATCCTCCGTTGGAAAAGCCATGTTCCTTCTACTTCAAAGCAGCCACAATGATAGAATATGTAGCTAAAAGACAGAATCTCAGCTCCCTGTGCTGTACAGCTTCTATGTCGACTCTAGAACAGCTTCACTGTGAATGCTATTAAAATCCCATGTACAAACTTGTCCAGAAATGCCCTCCGTCTCAAGCCATTATTTCAGCTTTATCAAATTAGTGTATGCACTCAGTCATGTACTCAAGTAATCCATCATACATGTACTTTGTTCAACTTGCAAATGCTGCCAAAAAATTCAACACACAACGATCTAGGAGAGTGCAGCCTGGAACCCCCAAATACACAGCCATATGGATGACATTTAAGCCACCAGCCTGCCAGTGAGCAATTAAACATCTAGGTCAATGTTCTTGCAGAGCATTAATTTGTGACCTTAAATGTTCCAAAGATATCAGTAGATTAGCACTGAGCATTTCATTTTTGTTTATCACCGTGCTGAATAGAGCTGGACTATTTATACATGTATAATGGCATTGTTCTCCAACAGTATTAAAATGCTTACACTTAAAACATAAAATGTTACATTGGAAAATTAGCTTCCTCCGGTGCTAAATTGAAGTACGTCCATGTAAAAGCAGTTTGACTATTGTGAGAACATACTGCCTCTAGTCTAGCAAGACGGTGATAAATTTGTGGTACGTTGCAAAGAATGATTGATTAATTGATTGATTGATTGATTGATTGATTGATTGATTGATTGATTGATTGATTAACTGATTGATTAACTGATTGATTCATTTATATGATGGCATGTATTCCAACAATAATTGACACTAGCACAACCAAGATGTGAAGTGTGTGCATAATGTTGGAACTCGGAAAGTTAATTTTCCTGCAGTGCTAATAAAGTACAGACAATATTGCTACTCTTCAAACAAACTGCCCTGCCCTTAGCCAGAATGTAAATAAATGACATTAATTATTGGTTCCATTGAGAGGCTAACTAGGGGTAACTGGACAAGTTTGATAAAAATTGGGGTTGACCTATAAAGATCCCCCAAAATTGCCATTATGGGACAGCGGGTGCTTTAAAAATGTTTTAAAATTTTCTACCCCTGCCCTGGCAAATTTATATCCTTTACACTCTAATATAATGTCACATCTCTTAATACATACCCTGGATAGAGTGTTTAAAGCTAAAATTTGCTAACCGATAAAATGTGTAGCCTACATGTATGAGGAAAATTGGCTTGAATTTTACATTTACCAGACTTCTTGAGACATCCTTTTTCCCTGGCAGCACACTCGTTACAGAATAATTACTGTCATTTTGTTCAGCTTCTTGTGTAATCCTAAAACTAGAATGTATCTTAGAAATGTTATATATCCCATAAAATGAGGATCCAGGACATGATTTACGGCCGGTAGTATCCTATTATATCGGTAATAAAAGGCACAGACTGTTACCAGCATCATGATACAGCCAATAAAATGCTCAATACTAGCTTCCTTATGCTGTAAAGTAGTTTTTAAGTGAAACATAAAATCCCAGTGCTACATTGTACCTGAAAGAGACACCAAAATCTGATCTCTAGATTCATCGTCCAACAAAGAAAATGTGTGCTGTTGGTTTGATTGAGGTTTCCACTGTACTAAGTAGGTATGCAGTATGCAGACTCAATGTTTGTTTTGATTGTTTGATTGGTGTTTAACATCATACTCAAGGGTATTTCACTCATATGATGACGGACAGAAATACAGAACATCACAAACAAATCTGCTTCTCGTTACCCTTTAGCTCTGGGAACACCAGGGCAACAAAAAGCAGCCTCTTTTATTGCCTCTTACGATCAACCGAGGAAGCCGAAGGGAGTATTCTGCAGGGCCATGGCCCACCCGCTCCCTCACGGGGCTGCAGACTCAATGAGTGAAGAAAAAACACTTGATGGAACTAGCAACAAACAAGGACAAAACAGTATTGGACAAACAAAAGACACAATACAAAGACAGAATAATGAATCGGCTTTGTGTTGGCCCTTTAAAAATAGCAAAGAAAGAGCCAGGGCAACAGGAAGTTACCTTTAGGCTACAGCCCCATGCCAGGAAATATACCCACTTCCATGGCACTTCATTTAATCCCTCTGATTCCGAACTTATTTGTTAGTGTTTGATGTCCCTGTGTCTGTAACAAGGTTGATTATATTTCCCCCATCAAGCTGGCTTGTCCTCTTTAAGAGGCGAACTTGAATAGCCCTAATTATGATGTGAAACCCCAATCAAGATAACACACCATATCCCCACACAGTTCAGTGTATTAACAGATTGTTAAATCTAGACACTTTAAGATAGCGATTTAATCTGTTTGCTTGCTTGTTTGATTGGGGTATTTCACTTGTATGACAACGGATTGTCCACTTCACACTGTTCCTTGCCTTATTAGGGTGGAAAACCAGGTAAAAAACCCTCATAATAATCACCCACCAGGATTCAATTTAATCTGAAGTTAGTGACTTATGGAGTTTCGAGCCACCAGCCCAACATAAGTAGTTCAGCAAAGTTATATGTAAACTTTCAAGTGCTGGTATTTAGAGCATGTTAACAACACATAACCACTGGAGATCAAATCTATTCATCAATTAAATTGAGTTAATCCTTAAACTTCCCTTTTTTACAAATTATATGTGACATTTGATTAAATGATTGATAAATTTGGTGTTTATCATCTTCTTTTATTGTATTTCATTACATGACGAGAAGACGAGCTTGACACATTCATCTATTAGTCAGAGGTACATATGTAGGTTAGGTGTTTGATTGTTAGTTTGTTTGATTGGGGTTTGAGGTCATACTCAAGGGTATTTCACTTATATGATGACTGATTATCCACTTCACACTGCACCTAGCCTTATTATGATGGTAAACCTGGAGAAAACCTCGCAAAAACCACCTCTGTCATTACTAGAGCCACAACATGTGACTCACTCATATTTCTAGATAGCATTATTCCCACTGATGAGTTGCTTCACAAAGTAGAGTAATCTTACAACTCCACTAATGAATGGATGCATGGATCACCAGGTATCCATGTGTATCCATGTTGAATGCTGCCCATGAAATTTGAGCACACAAGGGCAACACAATTCTCTGAGTCTCTACCGCCGCTTGCAATAGCTCTACTTAAAAAACAACTGGGACGTCACATGTACTTCTAAAATTGGAATATTTAAGTGAACTTACCTTTCTACTATCTCTGGTTGACTGTTTATACCTATGCCATCGACACCCCAGAAGGCCTGTCATACAGAGTCGGCAGTAGTTCGCCCGGTAATGCTGTAACCGTTGGTGGCTCACCATAGTGAATAAAACAAAGAAAAAGGCCACCAAATATTTTCCGGAGTTCTTGTTTTACCGTGGCCGGTCTAAATTGTTTGCAGTCAGGATTCCATCTTCATATTATCCTGGCATATTTTCTGAAAGTTAATAAAAATATCAGATATACTAAAAATATAGTTCAGAGAGTTAGGTTTGTTTGCTTTGGGATTTTATTCCATACTTGAACCATTTAATGCCCAGCACATTTTGTGACTATGACTACAGTGTATTCATTTATTAACCGGACATATGTTGACATATTTTTGTCCAATTATCGCAACCCTTAGAAATCGATAACTGTTTACATGATAATAACCATGTAAAAACCATGCCACTTTGCAAAGTTTATAGTGTCATGGGGTATAAGTTCTGTATAACCTATACTTTAAAGAGTTGAAAAGTGTCAAGAGAATTTACAACTCTGTCCCGAAACTGCATGTCGTGTGGTTTAATAAATTGATAACTACGTAATGTCACTCCATGTTTAAGATTATGGGTGCCTGATCAACTCTCGTGGATCGTGGAAAATAACTTATCATGATTTATTACCATTATTTAATGCTTACAATAAAAAGTCTGGGTTAAATTGATCAGCTTCAAAGAATTTTTACAAAATAGTCCTAAAAAAATTGAGTAATTAAATATTTGAAGGAAAGATTTAACATTTCTTGGCAAATTTCTTTAATTTTTTTTACTTGAGTGTGTGACCTAATGGTAGCTGTGCCATTGTAAATCAATTTGTCCACTAACAGTGGGATAAGCTCAGCTATAATGATACCCGATAGGTTCTAACAGTTGGGACAGAGAAATAGGCTTTACCACAGTGGGTCTTACATGTTATTTCTGTAGTCTGTCTCAAAATTAGAGTGTCCCAACTTATAGAAGTTATAGGGTAATAATAAAAGATTTATTTATTGAGGGTACAAAATAAACTCAGTCAACAAGTTGTTAATCTTCCCTGAGGCCCTACACATACTCACAGACTCACTCACACAAACACACTTTTTTACATTAATTATACATAATAAAACTTATTATACCAGATTTAAACTAAAAACATTCAATAATATATATACAGAGGGAAAAAAATATTAAAAAATATAAAAAAAATTTGGAAAACAAGTGCTAGAGAAATTTATATTAAGTTGATTGGATCAACCACACAAGAAATCATAATTGTGTCTGAAATTTTATAAAAAGCTCAGTGTTTGGGAAAGGTACTGCCAGTTGCAGACTTGAAGAGGAACATAAATTTAGGTCTGATTGTCTTTCAAGAAATAGTTCCTTCACATAATTAGGGAAATATCTATTTAAAGATCTGTATATGGTCAACAATTTATTATGATTTAACATTTTTTAAAATTATGTTTATTATAAAATAATTATTTGTTATACATTATCATGCTAACAACGTGCTAAACATGCAGTCTTCATTGCATTCATTATTCTTCACAAAGGTTTTAATTCAAAGTGTAAAACGCATTTTATGTAATACTGTGAGACGGTAAATTTTACACACCATAAAAATATCCCAAAATATTGTCACTAAATCCAAACTGGTATGAAGCAAAATGGAGCTATTCAAAGCACATTACGAAATTGAATATCATTAAGTTAACAGTGTTGTCCTGCTTGTATTTAACACAAAAGATAAAATATTTGATGTTGGCATTGGGTTGACATGCAGACTTCTCATGTGAGTGACATGACCTTATCATATTAAAGTTATAAAACCCCAGTTTAACAAACAAATAAGATTAGACAAGTTCTCAGAACCATGTGCAATTTTAACCATTACAGGTAGCTGCAGTCGTGTCCTTTAATAATATTGTTAGTATGGTCGCAATTTGTTCAGTGAATTCCGTTCAAGGCATTGACATAAATCCTGACAATTTAAAAATATAACAGTCAGTGATGTATTTGTCCAGTGGTAAAAAGGGCATTTGATTTAATAATTTATCTGCAGTTATTTTTTAATGTTGTAATGAGCAAATAATAGGACTGTGTTGAAAGGGAGACCCGACTGAATAGGGTCTTCTCATTGTTTAGCAAACTTATTTTAGGAGAATCTGATTTACAGGTTTCCCAAATTGTTTGCAGTGTAAATTTAAATTTGCACTTTTTTACTGATTTTGCCCAATTTTGTATATGAGATGGAGCATTAATGAAGTTTATATAATAAAGGTAAATGTAAGTTAATCTGACAAGTTTTGGAGGATACATTTTAAGGTTATGCCAGAACAAGATTAGAGCACAGGCCTGAAAAAATGCAGTAAAACAAGCACTAGAACCATCATAAGTGTAAGAAATCAATCTCCTGTCTTTAAGAGAAGTGTTTATTAGACAGTGGACAGGTTCCCTGTTACCCTGATTCTCTGGGATAACTGCTTTGTGTTTGTTTGTTTGTTTGTTTGTTTGATTGGGGTTTAATGTCTTACTAAAGGGTATTTCACTTATATGATGACGGATTGTCCACTTCACACTGTTCCTTGCCTCATTATGGTGGAAAACCGAGAGGAAACCTCGTAAAAACCACCTTGGCGATTGCCAGAGCCACATCTATATATATACCTAACAGTCAACAAATGGACTCGATCCTGTGAACAGTAAATTGGAGAAGGATTAGGAAGTGCACATGCTGTGACACACCCGTGGGCCTTGTGAGGCCAGTGGTGCACTAGTGCTGATGGTGGGTCGCCTCCATTTGGCTGACAAACAGACATGCTCAAGAAAAATGATTTCATTTACCTCGTATATATGATGATTATGTTTTTTTTACCAACAGTGATTAACAATAACAACCATAACAAGTGAAGGATTTCGTTATCGGCATACATGTATAATTGACGCAATGTTAATCTTCCTTAAGAGCTAAGTAAAGACCGCGTTGCTGCTCTCTTATCAAAATGCCCTTCTGGTGGGGCTCGATAAAGACAAATTGCAGAACTGATAGAGCAGGACAATGTGATTATGTGATACTAATTATGTACATGGCATAGTAGTGCACATGTACATGTTAGTGTTGATTGGATTAGGTTTTACAGGATAAATGTACAGTATGTGGTTATTTTACTGTTGAATAAATTATATGATCTCAGGATTGTTCAATGGGTGAAGGAAGCCATCTTTGTGTAACCGCAACAAACAAAGATAAGACAGAATAAGAAACAAAACTAAAAAATGTTGCCATTCACTAACCACAAACATAACTCTCTATAAGCTTACAGTAATACTGTGGGACAAATGTATCGGGTTATATTAACTGAGTGAGTGACCTCAATATTCAGTGACTGGGAGGAATTTGTCACCTGTGATTATACCTGCCACTAATGACATCAATCAACCACAGGTAGAGACCTGATCTAGTCCACACCTCCTAACTACATGTTCAATGGATTAATCAGTGATAAACCTTAAACTTAAAGCTGTTTTCTTGACTTTAAAGCAGCTATAGAAAAAAGGTTCCAGATGTTAAGTACTTTGTTATGCATAACACCTTCGCTGTAGTATCATTTTAGGAGAACTTCATCTTTTTATTGCCTGATTGACTGTACAGTAACAGTATTTTCGTTATTTTGAGATAACACGACCCTCAGAGTTAGGCACCTAATCGCCAGCATTAAATGCCGGCCACCTAGACCACCTGTATGGTAACATGTAGAATGATTTGTTTGTTTGTTTGTTTGTTTGATTGGTGTTAAACGTCATATTCAAGGTTATTTGGCTTATATGACGACGGACACAAAAATACAGAACATCACAAACAAATCTGCTTCCTGTTACCATTTAGCTCTGTTAACACCAGGGCAACAGAAAGCAACCTCTTTTCTCGCCTCTTACGATCGACCAAGGAAGCCGATGGAGTATTCTGCAGGGCCATGGCACAACTGCTCCCTCACTGGGCACATGTAGAATGAAGACTCTCAGCTTAACTTTCAGAAACATCCTGGAAATTCCCTTTTTCATTTTATTTATATATGACAAATGTTGATAAATAATTTAGCATTAAGAATGTTAAAAACTGGGCCAGTTTGACATTTCCCAGTTGTAGACATGCGTATACAAGTTAGAACACATGGGTTGATTATAAAACCTGGATGTTGATCATGGCTGCCTGATAGTACATGCATATACAGCTGTTTCCCCATAGACACACAGAACACATTTTGGAATGTAGTTTGTTTGTGTGATTGGGCTTTAACGTCATCGTACTCTAGGGTATTTTACTTACATGATGACGGATTGTCCACTTCACACTGCACCTAGCCTTATTACGGTGGAAACCTCTTTAAAACCACCCCCACCAGCCACAACATGTGCAAGCCTTCAGATTTTAGGGGAGTGACTTTGTTTAAACATCTATGACAGCACACCTCAAATCAGAAGGCCTGCATGTGGCACACTCATATATGGTTCTACCTGAGTCGACAGGCAGACTCGATCCGGTGAAGACACATCGAAGCAGGTTCAGTTTAAGAAGCGCACATGCTACCACTAAGCCATGGCCGCGTCTCTTTTGGACTGTAGAATGTACAGCTAGAATGTGTTGTAGGCAATGCAATGGTGTACAATGCAATCATAAAGAGGCAAACTTGTACATATACTGTTATTAAACATCAATTAATCAACCAAGGTTTGATTGATATTTTATGTAATGCTTTAAGGAGTATTTCACTGATTATGACAGAGGTGTATTCCTACAATAATTGACAGTAGACACTAGAACAACCATAGAATGTCAAAGGTTTATACTTTTCTGTTGGAAAGTTAATCTTCCTCTAGTGCTAGTAAAGACAGCATTGCTAAATTAAAAGAAGAAAAAGGAGTGTTTTAATCTCTGTAAGACGTACATTGTACATTTCAAATTTTGCAAAATATTGTTTGTTTGTTTATTTGATTGGTGTTTAACGTCCTACTCAAGGGTATTTCACTTATATGACGACGGACACAAATATAGAACATCACAAAATAATCTGCTTCCCATTACCCTTTACATGTAGCTCTGTGATCACCAGGGCAACAGAAAGCAACCTCTTTTCTCGCCTCTCACGATCGACCGGGGAAGCCGAGGGAGTATTCTGCAGGGCCATGGCCCACCCGCTCCCTCACAGGACAAATTTAGCAAAATAAACTTAACATGGAATCCATCCTGCAAGATGACTCCATTAACTGTCGGGGTCCATAACGGTATGATCATATTTACAAATCAAAGGATTAAAAACACAAGCAACTATGTAAGACATCTCATTGGATCTCAAATACATATAACCACAAACTACATGTACACATTAATAAATCTGCAAAGTGAAACTCAACTATGCGACATATAAAATGCCTTACCTTCTTACATGCTGCTACACTTAGATATGAATATAAATACTAAAATTGTGCTACACCATTACTTTTACTAGAAAAATAAATCAAGTACATCTTTTACAACAGCTGAATTGACCTACATGTACTTGGTGATAGCTAAATCCTGGGACTAAAAGCTGAGGGATATTAAATGACAATTTGATACATTTCTGGTTCACCGAATACCAATAGCTTTCTATATATATTTTCGGAGCACCTGACACACATACAAATCTTGTCAACAATTGACATGAGATGTTTGTACTCTATATCAGCTACTGTACTAGTGTTCTGAAACAGAGCAGTCAGTACATATACAACACGAAACACACAGACCATGACCCAGCCCATCAGACAGGCTGGAGATTATAAAATCTTTAATGACACATTTAATGGATATGGAGTGAAAACCGCAATTGATTGGTTGATTGATCGATTGATTGATCGATTAGTTTGATTGATCGATTAGTTTGATTGATTGATTGATTGGTCGATTGAAAGCAGTTTGACTATTGTGTGTGTTTGTTTGATTGGTGTTTAACGTCGTACTCAAGGGTATTTCACTTATATGACGACGAACACAAATACAGAACATC
>JARFOD010098049.1:5272-31583 GCA_031763545.1 Mopalia muscosa
CCCCCCCCCCCCTTGACAACAAAAAAAGAAATACAGGATAATCACAGGATTCAATTTAAATAGGTTACAATCAGATCAGACCCTTATTACCCAGGTAGCTTCAGAAGCACCAGCTGGTGGTTAATCTGGTACAAAGTCTCGCCATGGTAGCCATGATGAAGGCCTATCTCTTATACACTATTAGCGATTTAATTGTGGCCGTTGTTTGAAAATCTTTTATATTTAGGCCTACCTCTAATTTTCTATTAGCAATTTAAACTGGTGGTAACGCTTTTCCAGCAACTGGCCCCAGAGCAACAGGACGCTCCTTTCCTACTCTCTGCCAGTGATTCTAAGGCGGGGAGTTTAAATTATCTATCTAATTTTGAAGACTTGACAGCTCTGAGAACTAGGTAACCAGGTTAATGACTTCTATTAAATTAATTGGAGTTAAGTCATTACTTGCTCAAAGCAACTAATAAAATGTTTTTTAGTAGGGTTTGATAGTAGCACTTGTTGAGTGATCAATGGTAAGAAGGTAAGACCCTGTGATTTCCCAGACCCTTATTCAGTGGATAACCTGCTTTACACCCTCTTCCAAAATAAGTAAAATGACTATAAAGTAAACAAATCTGGTCAAGTAATTGGTTCTATGGTTCTCTGGGGGCCTTTTTTACAGCTCAACATGTCTGACATTACTGAACAGTCTTATAAACAGAGATCTTCAAAACTAAAGTGGCGTCTTGCCAGATAGACATTTACACTAATTGCATATTTCTGAAACAAGTAAGACCACTGGTTTGATGGGAAATTTTCCAGGCCTTGATGACTTGACCACTCATAAGAACATTTAGAGAATGGACTTAAAAGTGGGACTTCATGGAGAGAGAACTGACAGTTAATTGGCAAGTAACATGTCCCAGTCTGAAGTACAGCTCAGCCTCATTATAAATTAAGTATAGTACTTTAGCTGGACTGAGGGGTGGTATATACATGTACACTGATTTGTTAGACAGCGGTACATGTGGTTCTATGGGACATAAATGTACCTATAAATATTAAATTACATTACTTTATTTGGACAGTGGGTAAAATTTGAGATATCTACACTGTAATTATAATACAGACACAGGGGCTTGGTACCATAGAAATTGTATATATGTTAACAGTATAGTGAAAAGAAAGAGTGGACGCTCTGGGGTGAACTGAGCTCGAACCATGGTGAAATATTCAAACCGATTCAAGTCCACTATCACATAAAATAAATGAATACCACCGGTACGTGTGAGACAGATAGTTCATCTTCAAATCCCAACCCAGAATTATGATGTTAGTGGTCTAAAATTCTCAAATTCTGTTTCTTCAATTCAGCCTACGATTGATGTATGTGGTTAGCTATGATTGGATAATGCTGATTGCCTTGTTCATCATGACAATGAAGCAAATTAATGGTTGAAGGAGACTTTGGTATCATATTTAGTGGCAAACATTGACAAGAAAAAGGACTAAAAATTGTATTCAACATTAGACACTGTGTAAATTTACATTGAAGGAAACCACAAAAAATCTGGTCACGTTGTTTCACAGTCACTTGTACGATGTCCCATGGCTTGACAGCTCAATAGAAGTTTTGTTTTTTTATTGTGGTTTAATGCCGTACTCAAGGGTAATACTATTATAACATGACAATGGATTTTCCACTTCCCATTGTTCCTTGCCTAATTGTAGTGGTAAACTGAGAGGAAACCTCTTAAAAACCACCCAAGTGATTGCTGGAGCCATATCGTGTGACTCCCTCACTCGACCTGATGGTTGACATATAGACTCAATCATGTGAATCGTAGATCAAAGTATGATTATTAAACATACACACAGGTTTCAATTTTGAAGAATTAAATCTGAAATATAGCGAACTCATCTTTACCTATTCCAAATTATCTTAAATTTGAAAACAAGCCTCTTCGATGTTCAAAAATATCAAATTTGAAGTGTAATCTGTATTTAATTTCATATATGATGTGCATTTAAATGTACACATAATATGTAATTGAAATTTCTACTCAAAGGCAAAGAAACCTTTACAAGATCCCTTTACCTTTCCAATGTGCATGTGCTGTGACTAGAGTTCAGTAATTTGAGCTCATCCTTACTGGCTTGGGAAAAACTCTTTCACATGGTTCAAAATCTGTTCAGTTAAGAAGCATGTGTTAGCATGTGGTGTGGATGGGCTAATTGCTCTCTGGGCTTAACAGGGAAGTCAACCCTAGAGATTAGGCAGCTGATACTTTATAAAGAGATTTTAACAGCCAGATGTGACTCTGTACAGGTAATGGCATAATCCTTAGAGCATTGCCCAAGGGGCTTAGTCCAGTATCCAAAGCAATTTTACTGGAACAGGTAAAATCCCATTGGGGATCAAATTTAACTTTATTTAATGTTACATTACATGTACCACAGAGAATCTGAATTCACTGAGGCATAAAGTTGAAAAATCAATATTTTACATGAAGTTTGTATTACCAAGAATTTGGATGGCAAAAAGTTCTGTTCTTCCAGATACTAGGCCAACCCACACTGAGTGTGAAAGTTGCTAACTTAACATGTATTGTAATTTGAACTGATACTATGAAAACGGTTTGTTTATTTGATTGGTGTTTAACATGGTTATTTCACTCACATGATAGAGTACCCGTCCAATGGGTGAACTGGTGAAGGAGCATTGGGAGGGAGCCTACTGTTGCCCAGGTGACGCCATAGTCAAATATCAATATCTCACTGATATGATGATTATTTCTCTGATAGTTTACACAACCCTATTGTACCCAAGAACACCTGGGCAACCGAAAATATGATGGAACTACTTTTTGTGACTGAGTTGTCTCACCCTTCTGGAACAGACACCTATTTATCTCCCCCTGGAGTCGAACAACAAGTATAGTTTAATAGAATGGTACAAAATAAAAAGAAAATCTACTGTTTTGTTGGTGGAGCAAACAGAGCATATCCTCTATGTATCTCTCTCCCTTGGACATAAAGACAAAGGGTTCCACCAGGGGGTCTGATTTATTTCCCAGTTCAACACCTGGTCTGTGTTGACTAAAGCTACACTGTGACCTGGAGATCTAAGAGGCTTGGAAAGTTTGCAATACCAAGGCAACCGTGAGACCCTGCAGGAAATTAAGGTGATGGGGGCATGTATTGTGTTACCTACAGCTTCCCTTCTCTACAGCAGGGAGCAAAAAGTTAACTCAACCATTGTGTACCAGCTGGTTATTGTCTAACATCAGTGTTACTCAAAGCATGGGTTTTGTTGGAATAGAACTGGAGAGAAATAATTTTAAGCACAATTTTAACAAAAACTGTTTTGTAATTTTACTGCCCGGTCCAAGACCAGTAGAAATAAGTATAGACCAATTATTGACACCTGATATACGTCCATCGGTAATTATCAGGTGACTAGGGCAAGAGATTTTCCCACACTCTTTGTGAAGATTTCAGCATTGGGGAACAATAAAATATTTTGTGGTCTAGTACATGTACATGTCATAAACTGTATGATCTTAATTCTGATTATGGCTAGTAATAGTTTATCGAAATTGAGTTAGGTGAATCTTATCATGTAAAGGCAGTCAGCCAACATGCTATCTTTTATAACATCAGGTGATATTAGAGTAAATGATGATAAAGCCAATCGTGCACCTTAACACAAAGGTTACCCTTTAGTGATACTGTACACTTAAATAGTCTCCCATTATGTCATAAGCAGCGGGTTATAACACATTGGAGATTATCATCATCCCTGTATTAAAGTCAATTTTGATAAGTTGACCCTTCTGGGACTCTTTCATAAATGTAAATTGTTTTATCTGTTTTGGACTAAAAACAAAGTGAGCTGGGGTGGAGAGTGTAGGGGCAAATAGTAGTCTGCTTTATGTCACAGATCAACACCTGGATTGTGTTGATAACCTCTGACCCCTTAAAACCACCTTTAAGAGGTTTGGCAAATTTGTAACACAAAAACTAAAATCAGACTTTGGATCAAGACTCTCTGGCCATGTGTGAAGATATCTTCAACATCCCTTCAATTCAAGAGTTACAGTGGAGAATAAAAGCCAGCCATTGAATTACAAGCAGATCATTCTGTGTAGAACAATACAGGGTCTAGTGAGAAAGATGTACAAAATCTACATCTAGAAATCTAGAAGGGTCCTGATCTCTTCTCGGCAAACAACATTCTGGGACACATAGGTGAATAAAAAGTTGCTTAATGCAGCCAAGCTATCAGATGTTCATGTAGCTAAAATAAGGCTTTGCTGTGTATTCTCATTTACCTTCAGGTACATGATGTAAAATCCATGATGGCATCCATAAATCATAAATAAAAAAACTCTCGTATAAATGTAGCCCATGTCCCTACAACTTAATCACAAGTACTAATGTATAGTTTGATGGGCAGAGTTTATAAGGGATGGCATTTATTTTAGACTTTAAGAAACATTTTTTGAAATCAAATAAACCATATATTTTTATAATATGCAACCTTTAAGCTTTACTCAAGGGGCATTTAGCAAACAGGGGCAAGGTTGGATAGGTTTTTGTTGCGCTTAGTTTCTTCGTTGTTTGGTTAATTGATTGATCGTTTGATTAAACTATTAGGGTTTTATGCTGTCCTCAAGTCAAGGGTATATCTCTTGATGGCAGATTTACTCAAACATTAATTGCAACGCTGACACCGCCACAACCATAAAATTGGAAGTATCTTTCTGTATTGGAAAATTGATCAGACTCCAGTGCTAGGTAAAGACATCATGACCATGGTCAGAAGATACAGGCCTATTAAAGCCACAGCTCAGAGAATGGACATGTCAGGTTACCTAATGAATATATTAGTCATAAGAGTACTATTACACTGCTATATTACATCATTCAGCATGGCAGCTCAATGGGCAAAGTAACCCTAATCAACCTTCCTTGGAAAAAAATTTATTCATAAGAAAATTGATTTTTAGAAGTATTTTCTAACCATTTAATATGAGCATTTATGTGGAACAGCATTGCATCAAATATAAATTTCTGTATGAATTTAAATTTTTTATGCATGCTTATAATGAACTAATCAACATAAATTCTGAGTATAAAATACACCAAATGCCCCGGCTAGGCAGGGCTTTCCAGCCCTACAAAGTGAGTTGGTATGTCCATTTAACCACTTTATGTCAGAGAGCACCTGTCAGACTAGGGCATAGGTACATGAAGATTACAGGATTACTTCAATAAACTACCTGGATACACTAAAAATAATTAAAATTGTTTTATTTTTTTAGAATTACTTTTCAGAAAATGTTGTATTTGTGAACAAATAAATTAATAATGTATATCGACAAACATTTCATTTTATGGATGGGTATTTTTGTCAAAAAAAATTTTCGACAATGTCGCCTAGTTGGTTATATGTGCAGTATATTATAATAATTTCCAAGCTACTTCACCAGTTAAAGTAATGCAGAAATAGGTGGATATCAATCTGTATTAACCAGATGTTGCAATTGTTTGTATTAGAGAAGCCTTGACTGCTTATGCAGCTGTAAGTAACACACAGGTTAAAATTGACCGTATATAAATAGTTTAACTCTAATGTGGTTGACATGGATTCATTTGATGTCTAATTATCAGCAATAAATTCCATACCGTACATTCTGACAAGTAATTCAATAATTTAATTTAATTACTTTGCACAAGCATTTAACGCTAATAACACCACTACATTAACACTGTCATAATCATAATCAGGGGCTAATCATTCTTTACAGCTTATCATCTTAAATTATTAGAAACATCACAAATCTAAAAAAATTAAAACTGAAGATAATAAAAAAGACTACTTTTACAACTCATGGTTGGATTATATGGAAATATTTTGGTCAGTTATTTTAAAATCAAGAGCTGAATTAGATCACTAATTGTGACTGAAGTCACTGAACATAGAAAAAGTGATCAATTTTGACACTGCAAATAAGCTTATATATATGTAAAAAAAAAATCAAAAAAAGATTTCCATTGGTTTCAGCATTAACATGAAACAAGCAGCAGTACTTTTTTTGGGAGTCTTTATAATGTTAAGAGTGAAGTGGTGCATACTAATACATGTGTTATAGTGTTAGCTGTTTACTTTCAGTCAGTTTTTAGACCAGTATAAAAATTGTAAGTACTGACCTGGCTCTATCGGGAGCTTCCCTCAACATACTACGCCCATTAATATCCACAATTTCATCACCAATCTTTACTCTGCCATCACAATAAGTCAAACTTCCTTCTTTAATATCGGTAACTTTTATCACAGGATACTGAGAGAGTAATGGGCTATCTGAGGCTGACCTTCGCTGATGCGGAGTTGGCACGACAGCATCTAAAACAATTCCGATGTCATAAAATTGAGCGGGGTCTGGGTTATTAACCTCCACCGTAAAAACCTGGTCTTTTCGGGGAGGTTTGGCAGGAGGATTTGGCCCACGAGGGCGAGAATCTGAACTGTTTGAATTCACATTTTGAACCTCAGAACTGGTGGCAGTGTAAGAGTCACAAGGGGAGTAACCCCGATCGCACTCGCTGCTGTAGCCGGGGTCTGAGGACTGGGACTGTGCAGGGAGTTTTGAGGGGTAATTTGATGATTGGTTAGAATCTTCAGGCGATACTGGTGATAAATCCACGGGACTAAACGCCGGCTGTGTGATGGTTGTTGACATTCGCGGTCGCCGGTTGATCGTTGCGATGGTTGCTGATCCATTATGTCGCCGTCCAGATCTGTATGAAGACGGAGAAGAAGTTGCCGGGAGCGAGGATTTCCTCTCAACCCCATTGTTCAGGTGATCTTTCTTATCATGGTTCGAGGTCAGAATTTTGTTAAAATAAGACTTCAAAGCATTCATTGTTTTCTTATGTAGACTGCTCTTGTCTTTTTCTCAGATTCCAATAAAAATGTTTCCTATGCATGATTAACACTCCCTCATAATGTCACTTGTCAATTAAATCCAAATTATTCTGAAAGAAAAAAAAATGGCACACATGTTTTACTGCAGTTGTCAAAGTCGAGACAAGTTTCCCCTCCAGTGGTCTTAACAAATTAACATGTGACTTTTTTTTCACTACTTTCAACAATTATTTATTGTTAAATAAATATTTCTAAACACATGTCTTACAGTCACAGAGTTGCCTAGCAATAATATATAAGCAGATAGCATTGGTTTGAAAAACTGTATTTATTTAAGTTTTTATTACTGTAAATAACAGTAAAAAAAACCCAAATAAATACAGTTTTTCAAACCAATAAATCCAGATGATTTCTGCTCAGATGACTTTTGCAGTAGTAATACATAATAACAAAATTGTTGTTGTTGTTGTTATTTAGAGTTTGTTTTTCCCACCATGGTTGCATATGTTACCTATCCTGAATTTGGGGGGAGAGAAAAAAAACAGTCACTACTAAATAAACAGAATATACATGTAGAATAATACATATAAGAAATCTTGGCAGCAATATAGTATACAGAAGAGAAAAACTGACATCAATTGATCTTTTTTATCTAAAGATTGTTAAGGCTAACTGTTGCTAAGCTTGCATATTCTCGGATCAATATGTTGGAACAGTCTACAGGCATACATTACATGTGTATGTAAAATGGTATTCCATGTGCTTATCTAAAAAAAATTAAAAACTGAAGCAATCGCTCCTCTTTCCTGTTAAGCTTATCTTTCCACCTTTGACTTGTAGACAGACTTTCCCTCGAAAAATTCCTCTGCAAAGAAGGCATCAATTAAGCTTACCGTTAATTGTGTTGTACACATATCATGTATATAAAGGTATTATACACTAATACATACTGTGCCAAGTTTAAGGTGAACAGATGATGATGTAGACCGGTACAGGTACTAATACTATACATGTAACTATACTCTGTAACTGAGATAAGTAGAATGGACAGTTGAAGTACAATGCTAACAGTGCCAGGTCTGTCCTAGAGGATAGTCATGCTGGGAATGCTCAACTCTTTCCTCTTACACTAACAGTGGCTTCAGCTTGCCAACCAGCCAGCCAGCCAGCCAGCCACTGTGATCAGTCAGTCAGCTAGCCAGTTAGATGAGACGCCAGAGAAGGTACTTGTAAGACTTGTTCTATAGAAGCCTGGGATAGGAAATCATCA
Source organism: Mopalia muscosa (assembly GCA_031763545.1). Taxonomy (NCBI): domain Eukaryota; kingdom Metazoa; phylum Mollusca; class Polyplacophora; order Chitonida; family Mopaliidae; genus Mopalia; species Mopalia muscosa. The sequence goes on from JARFOD010098049.1 coordinate 13,450, forward strand.
ATTCAAGTAATGCAGTCTACATACATGTGTGGGTTAATACTGAGGCAGGAAGGAAGTTTATATTCTATGTGCCACTTATGAACAAAAAAACACCATGCTAGTCATTTTTTTTTAAATTTCTTCATGAGAGTCTCTGCATTTGAACAGAAAATTACAATCTTAAAGGGCTCTTTTTATCTCCAACGTTTATTCAAGATTCTCATTTACTAATTAAAAAGTTTGCTTGATCAGGGTATACTGCTGTACTTAAAACGATTTCATGTGTCAACCCAAAAAGTGAAGGAAATCATCCTTAAAAGCTTGTCAACAAACAACTATAAGACAAAACAAATTACACAAAGATAGCACAAACAGATTTTCTCATGTTGCCCCTTAGGTATTAGAGCACCCGGCCAAAAGGAAGCTCCGTACCAAACCATCGCCTGATTAAAACAAAAATTCTACTGAACCATACTTAGAGAAGATGTGTACAGTACAGTTAAAAGGGGTGTTTGTAAGGGGTTTTAACTTTACGGACCCGCTTGTACCTTATTAACAATTTAGCTGTCAGCAAGATTCACAGTTGAGACCTTTTGGCTTTTATTCAGTTTGTGTTCAGTTTGCAGGAAAGGAAGTCTGTATGTATTAGGCCATCTTCTCTAGCCAAGGTCACCCTTCCGAGATACTTTGCATTTCAACACTTGGTAGATAATTAATGTACAATGAGTGTTTCAGCTATGCCATCTGGCGGATAAAACAATCAAGGTTCTAGTTAACTACTGCGGTTAACAGTTACATTCGCCTCAATTTTCACTAGCTACGTAACACAATAACACAACATCTGATTGGATGTGTATAAGTTTCTACACATCCAATCAATTGCTTGGAAGCTGAGTCCCATTATACATGAATTATCGGCCAAGGGTTCAAATGCAATGTAGCTCAGAATAGTAACCCTTGGCTAGAGAAGATGGTATTAGACCTGATGTGTAGTATTTTGACGGAACACAAATCGCTTCATAAGCTGCCTGAAGATTGACTCAAATATCTGGTTTCACCAAAAAATTTTCAATACTCACCATTTAAGTCAAAAATATTAAATTAAAAAAAAAATGGATTTAATTTTAAAGCATAATTATTAAAATTTGTTTGTTTGGTTTCATATAAATTGAATTCAGCTTCCATGAACCCTGATGTATAAGGCTACAGAAAAATTTGCTACAAGGTTGAAATGTCCCAAACTGCGTAATTGGCTACCTCGGATGTTGAAGTATCTCTGAACTGTTCAATTAAATAACCTAACTCGCTTAATACAGGTTTAATATCAACATCGAATAAATCCTGTATCCTTTATTAGGGGGCCTGTGTTGTTTGGCGAGAACAGTCAGAAGGGGGTCATCATCATGGTTATGCAAACTCAATTTGCAAACTAAATTGTTAGATTACCCCACAACAATTTAGAGCACTGATTTTAAGGTTATGCAAGAAAAGATTACAGCACAGGCCTGATTAGGTATGTATCCCTAAATTGTGGAAGTTACTGGCGCTTATACTAAAACAGCTACAGTCCTAGTGTCAGAGAAAAAAATGGTGAGTAGGCAACAAATACATGTACTTGAACCATATTTTCATATTTTTTACAGAAGTGCAATATATATCCAATACTATTAGACAGTACTCGTTGAACCCATAAACAGCCGGTATTAAAATGAAATAACTTAGAATTAAAGTTACGTGCATTCTAACTCTGTATCTCTATTAAAACAATGGTTATGTATGATACAGGACTCTGTATCTAGAGAACAACATGATACAGACCAACCAACCGCTGAGGAGTATAACAGTGACACTAGTCCAGGTCAGGGCTAACTAGTCTTTGACCCTTCATGTACCCTGAAGCCCTTCTGAATGAGAAAACTACTCCTTTTTTAAGTCCTTTACAGTATCGCTTGATCCATCCCAGCTGTTTGGTTGATCCCTATTTATAAAGCGGACAATTTAATCACTCTGGCCACAGTTGTTGTCACTTCTTGATCCATATTAATTTAATTTTAAACTTCTCCAACATTATGCCTGAATTATAACACAGATTTGTGGGAGACAATTTATAAATTAAACTTCCAAATTTCTCAGAATTTCTGATGTCACGTCTTTTCTTTACGAAAAAAACCAAAACTTCTTGAATCGAAAATTTTTCAAATATAGTGAATCAAAATATGTTACCTATTAACTTACATAACTATCACATAAAAGCTTGTTGTGTCCGCATGCCAGGATTGTCAGTTTTACACATGCACTCCAATAACCTCAAGGTTAGGGAAAGGCTTTGCTCATACAAGAAAGCTCTATTCTGTGGGAGAATTCAAAGGGCTAGTGGGTTAAGGTTAAAAGGAGGGGGGCCTTTGCCATTTACTGTAGATATCCTAGAAATTTTTTAAACTTTTATAGAATTGTTAATCAGGCCTACAAAAAAATGCTGTGTTTCCTTTAACAGCCTGAAAAAAATCGGGCCAGGCAAGTTTTTTTTTGTTTTTGTTTTTTGTAGATATTGTACAAAACAGTACATATTAAATAAAACTGATGAAGATGCTTGTGTGACCATAAGATATTATCAAAAGCCAATAAAAACTTTAGACTGAGCTATTTCATAGGGTCAGTCAGGTAAGAGGAAACAAGACATTTTTTTAGGCCTCATAGCATTAGAGAGTGTAATAAGCACCATAAAGATAACTGTTTTAACAAAAAACTTGTGTTAAGAGTTGTTCCATTAATCAGGTACCGTAATCTAAAATGAGCTCACTTGAGTTTCTCTAGTGACAGTGTATGATGCTGCTGATCTAAATGTCTATTGGTGGCTGAGGGAAACAATAATTGATACTAGCCCAACCAAGATGTGAAGCGTTTCCATTATGTTGGAAAGTTCATTTTCCCCCAGTGTTAAGTAGACAGCATTGCTACTCTTCAAATAAAATGCCCAATGTTAGAGGGCCAGATGTAAGTGCTGTATGCTGTAAATTACCTTGATTAGAGGAATACTTAAATAAAGGGTAAGAAAATATTTTATCTAGCAGGAAAAATTACTGGGAAAGATCAACATATCTGGTCTCCTTAAATTCTTGGTAAATTTTAATTTTTCTTATTTTTAAATTTTAGTTTAGGAATTCAATTAGGGCTCCATGACAAAGTTTTCAAACTGGTGAAAGGGTCCAATAATGGAGCACTCCAGCAGAAGTTGAAGCCAGTTAAGCCCAGCCATTGTGACTTTGCAGAACTTCAAGCCTCTTTGGCTGTTCCCAGATGTTATATGATGTTGTCGGGGAACTAAAAACTGCCTACTGCACTATGTAAAAGCAGGATGTAGGTAGGACATTGAACAGCTACCTCATATTAGTTACTGGTAAGATCTGGTATGTTATATGCTATTTTCTATATTGTGATGTCTCATGTCAGATTACCTGAAGTGTGATAAATCTGTGGTTCAAATCCCGAGAAAGGCTTATCAGTTTCTCTAAGAATAGTTCACATACACTCTGAACTCATAGAAAATACAAGGAAGTGGGTTTGGAACGAGAAGTCGGAATAAAACTGTTGACTCTTTAACATATTTACTAGATTAATATACTGCCCTAATTTATCCCTGTGTTCAATTAACTTACATTAGTGGCAAAGGCACTTCAAAGCCAGCTGGTGTGGCCAGAATAAATAAACAAGTCTAAATCCCCTATTTCAGGTTATAGCCTATATTGGAATGTTGACATAATGATATAGAGAAACTCCCCATTGTAATAGCTGGCAGTTGTTACACATTCTCAATGAGTTTTATGTACACATATTAGCAGGGCTGCTCTAAACCAATCCCTAATAAAAACACAACATTGTGTTTAATTGTGTCAGCTGGTAAATCAGTATGCACAACACTGTACATGTCCATATACATGTCCTACTAGCAGCACTAAATTCATTATAATTTCCTACCCACTTAGCATAGCCAATCTGTATCTATTAATGATTAACTTAATGTATATATTTATGATTACAGTAATGTATTAATTTTTTTTTTAAGTAGGCCAATCACCTAATTTCTCTTTGTCTATCAATTCATCTTCTAGATAAACTCAAACAAATTTTTAATTGTAGTGGAATTAGTGTTTGTTTGTTTGTTTAATTGGTGTTTAACGTCATACTCAAGGGTATTTCACTTATATGACGATGGACAAAAATACAGAACATCACAAACTGCTTCCCATTACCCTTTAGCTCTGAGAACACCAGGGCAACAGAAAGCAACCTCTTTTCTTGCCTCTTACGATCGACCAATGAAGCCGAGGGAGTATTCTTCAGGGCCATGGCCCACCCGCTCCTTCACGGGACTGAATCTGAATGAAATTTAGTGCCTAAGTACAGTCACAGCTAAAGTGCTGACTATCTTCCCAATGGGCAAATATAACCGAAAGCATATGTCTCTTGGTGCCTTCTGTACATCAACTGCCAGGATTCCTGAGAACTCAAGTCGGTTCAATATAAGTAATTTTGGTACTCAGGTCTTGGAGTGAAAAGATACAAGGAGGGGATTTCCCCTGAGCCTCTTACACAGAGAGCGTAAAGTTCTTAACAAAACACAATCGATATGGTGATAAAACATGAAATAGATGATGGATTGTTTGAAGGCTAAGGAAAGCCCATGCTAATCTGGCTTGTTTCATCGGAGTCACGCTCAGAGACCCTCCGTCTTTGTCTGGTCTGATCTCGCACCTTAATATCCCAATTCTGTCCAACGACGGGTCGACAACTGATTCGCTGAAGCCCTTCAGCGTATATTTTTTCACTCCCTGACACCTTATTTTGATAGCCTGATCAATCTTTCTGTCCGACAAGTCGGGGTTTGAAATTAGGGGAAATACTGCAAATGGTAATGTTAACAGTTAGATGTCAGAATTTGAAACAAGGGAATATATTGGGAATGGTAATGATTGATGGATTGCAATGGTTGATTGATTGATTGACTGGTTGGTTGGTTAGCAGGGGTCAAAATATTGTTAAGAAATGCATGAGTAACAGCCAATAGATAAAACTCTTTTAAAAAATTGGACCGGTAAACAATGTTATAACATAAGTTAAAGAATTTGGGGGGGCTAAACCAAAATGCTTTTATCCAAAACATGTACATGTGCATTGCAAATTGTTTACTATTGCCTCAGACTGTAAGCTTGTGCACTTCATGTAGTATTAAGATATGTTTTTAATGTAGAGAAAGACAATTTGGATTACACTGGGATCAGAACCCGTGTCTCTGGCCGCGGGGGGGGGTCTTTACAGTTAGGAATGAAAATCTGCCTGTCATAAATCTCTTTTTCTTAGGAATTTTTTGTGTCAAAATTGTCCATTTTCCTATCTTTCCCATGTAAAAATTCAATATTTCTATCTGTAAATTTAACAATTTTAAAAAATTGCCTGACGTAAATGACCAGTGGACAGGTCTCTAGTTAAAACTATCGGGCCCAGCTCCCCAACCACAGGGGTAGCATTTTCCGCATAAACATTTCTTCTGCATACCAAAAATCTCTCTTCATCATAAAAACCAAATGATATCCTTCATAAAAGAGTCATAAAGATATCAGAAGCTTTGATAGAGATGTTGTCATTAAAAGTTTTTTGCCAGGTGGTTTGGAGCTAAGCCAGAGAAATGGCCGACTAATGTTCTGCCATTTGTACAGGGATATAAATCTAACAGAATCGCACGACTTTCAGCTGTGATGATGCATATCTAAACAGCATGGGATTCAAAAGCACTTGTGATGTGAGCAATTAGTGGGGTTTTTTTTTTAACAATCGTATGTTCCTAAAAATCAGAAGGCATTGCCAAATGTTTTTGTCTTTCGTTTCAAAGCCACATATAAGTTTAGAAATAGAATGTAATTTAATAGAAATGCTTAACATTTCTGAAGTCTGCACTTTAAAAAGATAAACAAGTTTGACTAAAACTAAGGTTACTGGATTTTTTGTTGTTAAGTAAAGGGGAAATGACCAGATTATAGTCCCATTTCCGACCTCTCCTTTGAGTCAGCATGAAAGTGTTTCGAAAAACTGATTAAAACTGCATAGATATTGTAGATATTATTTGACTGTGGTTTAACGTCATATTTATGATTATTTTACTCGCATGACTGCATATCAGCCGATTTGGGAAAGGAAACCAAAATCGTATTTTATTAAAATTTGTTTAATTTGCTGAAAGCTTTCAATGAACTCAATACTGAATTCTGGATGACCAAAACTAGTTTATAAAACAAATTGGAGCCATTCACTTTAAACTCCACTAATGGCTGCATATTTTTAAACTTATATGAAATAAAACCCAAGGGAGATGGAAGCAACTGTAAGACAGATTGAGTAAGGCCATGTATTTCTGCATTTTTATAGATTTCTCTGAAAGTCATTAATTCTGGTCAAAAGATTAATTTGTGTACAACTCAGCCATATCCTTCTCATAGTGTGTGATAAATTGTGATATTGACCTCCCAGACAGTTATAACACTTGCCTGTAGCCAATCACAGTAAAGCTTTCTCCCTCAACGATCTGATAGGTCAATTAATTAACCCTAAACAGGGGGTATAACACTCCATTATCATGACTCTCCTGTCCTGACTTGAGTTATACTTTTGTAAAGAGTGGTCAAAATGTACACATTTTTTCCCATTTTATTACAAGAACTTCACAACTGCTAAAAAGTATTTTCTGATTTTTGAGATAAATATCATGTTTATCGACATCTTTAATCCTCAAAAGGTGTATTATTGTATTGGTAAAAGCAACAAGCTGATATATCTTCAAACCCTACTTTGTAAAAAATAAATACACTCTTGAAATTTTTTTTTTTTTAAATTACATCACAACTTGCTATAAAGATTCTACATGTGCAAATAACCTTTAATACCTTTAAAAAAATAAAAAATAGACATCACAATTTGCTACTGAGATTCAGCGTTTAGTCTTACACAAAGGCCCAACTATGTATTTCATTGGTTTTTATCTGAGAAAAAGGATTTCAGTTGAGCTCTGGTTGAACAATTAGCACAAAACAAGGATGTATTAATGTTGGCAGATCAAATTTTATCAAATTAGACCAGACATTTTCTGGATAATCCAAAACAAAACACCAAATGGAGCGAAAACATTTTAAAATGTCCTTCCAAGAAATGCCCATTAACAGCCACTCGACAATTTGAAAAAAAAAAAAAATAAATTATTTGATCCTGACTGCACGGTATCTCATTTCTTCTAAGAAATACACACTTACACCCACTTGCCGAGTCTCAGTGTACATGTATTATATAGTGAATATTTCATTCTCATATTAAAGTGCATTAAAACCAGACATTATTTTAGTCCATTTTCCCTGTTCATTAAAGATGTAAATGACACTGTTAAATACTCTCTTTGGGATTCAACAAAGCAACAGGCTCCTTTACAACATTCTGCCAATGTTCAGGCAGAGTTAATTAACAGCAATATGCTGGAGAACGCGAAAAATGCCTGATCTTTTTTCATTGGTTATTGCCTGGGGAGCTGATGATATTATACATTATAACTGGGCAGATACGAGTCTGTATTAGCCCTGCATTGTGAAGACCCAGAATCCATTCATGACTCCCCTGGGCTCAATACCATCAGACCAGTATGAGTTCTTTTCTAGACAGGAATTACATGACTGCCTTTAGAAAGAGTTTAACAAGCTGAATACCAGAGTACCATTCATTATTTAACAAGGATCCCACTCCTGTATTACCAGGAAATCTTTTATTATATAGATTTACATTTAACCGATGTATATACCCTATTCAGAACACTCTACAGGCAACAGAAAACTCCACGAGAAATTTGAGTAGAGATCATCTATAGGGCTATAAATTGGCCGTATTTCCCAACTCCACAAGGATTTATAGCCAATAGAAATAAAGCGTTTTACAGTCACATCCAATCAGCCTTGATTATCAATATGGTGGACAGAGCCATTAATTAATTAAAACTGACTCTATAGTCTGAAAGCTGAATCCATTGGCGTCAAATTGGTATTAGACTCGAAGCTGTTTTTCACTATCCATTTCTATCCTATCTCTAACATACAACTGTTGATGTATTATTGCGGCTTGGCCGGACACTTGCATCTTTATACACGGATGACTGAAGAATTGGAACAAAATACATGTAAATGTAATTAATTGGTTGATTGTTGTTTAACACCATACCCATGTGTAATTAACTGATTCAGGCCTTCTGTTTTGAGGTGAGTGATCAGTGTTAAAGCATAGGACAGCACACCTCAAATCAGAAGGCCCGCTTATATGATGGCTGTGTATGCAACAATAACTGCCTAAAGAGCAAAACATTAAAAATTAATTGTTATGTATAGTTTGTTTGCTCGATTTAGGTTTAACGCCCTAATAAATGTTTTTCATTTAATTCAAAACATGTTTTACACTTTCCCTTGCTTAATTGTGGTGGCAAACTGTGAGAAGGAGGCAAACTGTGAGAATGAGTCGAAAAACCCATCCACCTTTTGAAGCCACATCCTGTATACTAATTGTAACATATAGAGCACCTGTATTTGGCAGATTATGTCTGTGATAAGCAACATTCAAAATTCTTCAAAAAGCTAGGAAATTCACAACGTGTGTAAAATGTGTACATTTGCGTATGGCAAAGACAAAATTATGCGCACAAATTTTTTTTTTTTAAATTATGTGTGAAAACTTTTTTTTTCAAGATTAATTTTTTTTTTACCATTTTGTTATTTTTGCGTTTAGCATAGAAGAGAATAATAATTTTTGTGTGTATATTGATGGTTGGTCTATTGGTCTTTTTAACATAAATTATGTGTCCAAAATTCTCCAGAATACATTGAGTAGGCAGGTCTGAAACGATAAATATTAACCCTCAAATTGTTCAGCTAAATTGAGTTTTTATTGGCTTTGAAGGGCCCTCAAAACAATTTCTATGTTAGATATCAACGCCTCATGTTACATAATGTATAACAATGATACCACGCTCCATGAACACATCACCAAGTACTTAAAAAATTAATTGGCCTTTTATAAAAACAGGCTTTTATTTGAGCATGTGCTGTGCAGGCAAAGGTAGACAGGCCCAACTACAACGCTGCCCGTTTTTGTTTGAGGAAAACACCAAACGTGTTTAATCGTTTACATGACATGTTTACTCTAAGCCTGCTGTGCGCATGTTGTAGATAGCTTGCTAAACATGTCCGATAGCGTATTTAACGTCAAACTTTATATAGTAAAACAAGGAAATTGATGATCAGGCATGTCCTAGCCTAGATTCAAACTGATGTTGAAATTTGTCTGCCTGATGCATTATCCAAAAATTTTAGCAAATATTCTTTTTCCTTTAAAATTTATTTGGTAAATTATAATCATATTAAAATACAATGTATGATCAATTTCCATTTTGTTACACTTCAGATTATATACAGTGTATGTTCAAAAGCTTTAAGGATATAAAGTATAAATTGGTTTAATCAAGAACATAAGAGATTTCTTCAGGGGCCGGTTGCCTGAAGCCCTATTAAATTTAATCCGCTATTAGATGACGTCGAACCATGTTGTAGGTCTATCTCTAATCCGGTATTAGCGATATAATCTGGTGATAGCGGCTAATCGTCTTTCGAGCAACTGGCCTTGGATATGAATTATGTGACATCCTTATAAATGCTTATGTTCATACATGTGCAAAAAACATATTTTCATCTCTGTTACGCCATACTAAATGCCATTTAACTCATATCAGTGTTTTGTTTGATAGGAGGTACAGAGTCATACTCAAGGGCATTTCACTTATATAATGACCAATTGTCTATTTCATACAGCTTAACCACAATGAAAAACCAAGGGGAAACCTTGCCAAAACCTCCGACTTGGTTGCCTTGTATACACGGCGTACCTGATGGTCAACAGGTTGATCATAGCCATGAGTGGTACATCCACATAGGCTTAGTATTAAAGTGGACTGGTTACATATTGTATTGTATTTATTACAATTATTGTCGCGGAGTGCAGTCCGAATATTTTGATTACTACCCTATCTCACCTGTTCAAATAGAACAGAAATATAGGTTTAAGAGTAAAGAAATGAGCCGTCCCCTTCTTCTCTCCAGTTACAATATATATGTAAGCACTAAGCCACGGCTGCAGGTGTCATTCCTAAAACGGTACAGCTACATGTGTAAAGGAAACCAGCCTTGACATCAATGACAGCAAACAATAACACGGGCCAAAGATACATCATATATGTATTCACCAGAAACAAAACAAAGCTTCAACAGATCCTCTTTGTGTTGCCCAAAATCTCAACTCAATGAGCACCAGGGCAGCAGGAACCAGCCTGCAACTACCCACTCTAAAAACAATATACACGAATAAACAATATTACTGATGAGGCAATGTACATCAAACAACCTCTAATTGGCCTGTAACGTGTAAAGCCATTTAGAGAGTGTATTGTGTACCTAATGACATTTAGCCGAGTTATTTATAGCCTGTGTTCATTACCAACAAGTGTCTGTTTCACGTCCCGTTACAGATCACACAATCCTATAATCTGTCTGATGACAGTGTCGGCCATCAAAAGTTCAAAACGCTAATTGTCATTATACGCTGGCAGCTATTTTCCTTCTTGATTGATTGATTGATTGATTGATCAGTAATTTAATTGACTTATTTATTGATTGGTTGATTAATTGACTAATGGATCGATCAATCTGGGCAGAAAATTTATATATACAATGTATAATACATTTGCAGGACATGTCCAGTTAAAATTTATATTGTCCTTTAAAGATGCCCCGAATTTAATATTGTGTTGCGTGTAAACGGCCTGCAGGACCAGATTTGAATAATCTAGGACAAACGGTTTTAAATGTTTCTACCCCTTTTGATTGACTGATTGATTGATTGATTGATTGATTGACAGCTGAACTTCACGATTTATTAGCTTATTTAATGATTAACAGTTTACATGTGTGTTTTATGCAGCATTTTGGGTGTTGGATGATTTGGTTGTGTAGAGCAACAAAATTCTTCAGCGTAATGACGGCATGCCTGGTCAATGAATGGAAGTACCATCCCTGCTGCTGGAAACATGAAAAACACCACAAAACAAAACCACAACATTATGGCATCTCAAACAGATCTGCTCCCTGGTGCTCCTTTAGAACTGAAAGCACCAGGGCAACAAGAAGCTGAAATCAAGCACCTGCCGAGTTACATGGTTGTTGGGATCTTGGGGAAGAAGCCTTTCATGCCATCTTCATTCATACATGGCAAGTGCCCTTCCTAAACTGAACCTGCTTCGATTTACTGTTCAGTCCACAGGGTCGACTCATATATAAGCGGTATATGAGCAAGTCACATGTTGTGGCTCCAGCAATCGTGGGTGTGGTTTTACGATGTTTCCTCTCAGTTTTCCACCATAATAAGGCTGTGTACAGTGTGAAGTGGACAATCTGTCATCATATAAGTGAAATACCCTTGAGTAGGACGTTAAACCCCCAAACAAACAAACAAACAAACAAATCATTCATACTTGTACATGCATTTGATTAAATGGTTGACTTCTCTTTGATTTGCTTTTGCTCAGTTCAGTTTTTTTTGTGCCCCTTTTTAAAAAATTTTTTTTTTAACATTAAGCTCCAAGAACATTGACTTTTACACAATTTTGGTTTATCCTGTTTGTTGAATATAACGAAAAATAAATCAGACAATGTTTTCAGTTACATGAATATACAAGTGTGTGTAGCACTTCTCTACACGGTTATATCCTAAAGAATATAAATCAGCTGTTTTGTAACTAAGGGCTGAGCATAATCAATCAGCCGAGGGTGCGTGTCATTGAGGCCTGTCACTTCCCACTCCTTATTCATTCATTACCTGAGACTGATAACTCATTAGGCGAATCACCTGTAGGCAAAAACTCTCATACACATAGGAGTCATAGGAAATTTAATTCTTTATGTCATCTCAGCACCATGGTTGGCTTGAGAACATGATACAGGTCGTATTTACATCAAAAAGTCGGCCCTCAAAACAAAAGTGTCTGTCTGCAGAAGAAAATCGCGGTGACTAAGCGTCAAATTATGTATGCAAAAATATAATTGTGTTGTCCCAAAAATATTCCCAGAATAAAAACTTTAATTTGCCAAAATGTGCACAAAAAAGGTATCTACCTGTGAAATGACAGCGCAAACAGGAAGTCAAGAACTGCTGGAGGCAGGCTGGTATGTTGTGATCCAATGTGTTTTATCGTATTAACAATTATATCACTCAAATGACTGTATCTCAGCACAATGGGCACTAAATTCCAAGTTTGATGTTGCTAGACGAATAACTGTCAAATCTTCTTCACAAAAGTTTAAACACACAGACAGGAATATTGTCAAATTACCCCAAATCACTGTATAATTTGTCCATAAAATTGCTCCCTTAGAAAATATATTAAAGGCTGGAAACTGTGTCTAAGAGTGAAAAAATTGATTTCCTAGTTAGAAAGCATCAAAATTTCTCATTTACCATAAATTTTGTCTGTTTTCGTGCTGTAATATTGTCACAACTAGAAAAAATGTCAACATTATTCAGAAACAAAACTTGAAGTGATTTACTAATGGAAATATTTTTTGTATAATTTTTTTTTTAAATTTGAGTTTATATTATATAAACATATATGTGTTGGACAGATGGATGGATAGCAGTAAGGCCAGTTAGATACATTTATGATAAACATGTGTTAATTGAACAAAGGTACGGAGGTTTATACATATTGCTATCAAGAACATGTTTTTTAATGATTGACTAATTGACTGATTGATTGATTGGTTGGTGTTTAAGAGTATATCATGATTTATATGATGGAGCTTTATTCCAACAATAATTGACACTACATGTAGCACAACCAAGGAGTGAAGTTTTGGAATATTAATCTTTCTCCAGTGCTAGATTAAGACGGCGTTGTTACATTATACATACCCTATAACTTCTAGCAGTTGGAGACAGAGAAATATACTTCACCACAGGAGGTCTTACAAATGGTATTTCTGTGGCCTGTCCCAAAATTAGAGTGTCCCAACTTATAGAGGACAGAGGGTATGTTCTCTCCAAACATGTACATGTAGCCAGAGGGACAGGTGCTTTTTGAACAACAGCACGAGCTAACCAATAGATTTTTCATGCAAAAACCATAGATCATCTCTTGCTATTAAATCTAAATCATTTACCAAACATTAGACAACCACAAAAACTCCATTTGATGCTTGTATAGATACATGATGATGCTAAACCTCAACCATTTACTAAACATTACAGACAACCACAAAAACTCCATTTGACGCTTGTTTAGATGCATGTAGTCCCATTTTTTCTAGTGAAGATGGTGTGAGATTTAATCTGAAGGCACACAGACAGGCGTGTTGAACGAGAAGGAATTCAAGACAGCTCATGCGTGTAATATGCCCTTCCTTCAAGCCTCTCAGACTTCCCCTCCACAGTTCTTATCTGATTTTTGAGCTACAGGAACACCTGCTTTTTTCAAACATTTCTAAATAAGATAATTTTTTTTTTGACAGTGTCAATAAAATCAGGTGGAGATTTAAGCAGAGAAAACTGCTTTGATTGGGGTTATGCTTGGTTTGTTTGATTGGGGTTTAATCAATGTCATACTCAATGATATTTCACTTATATAATAACCAATTGTCCACTTCACACAGTTCCATGCCTAATTATCGTACATGTAGAAAACCCGAGAGGAAACCTTAACAATTTCCCCTGGGATTGCTGAAGTCGCATTGTGTGACTGAGCCAAATGCCTGATGATAGACAGACGCACTCAATTCTGTGATAGATACATCAAAGTGGGATTAGTAAATGCACATGTTGACCATGTTGAACGTAATGGCTACATGTAACTGGTCAGCTGATTGATTGTTTGGGTGTTTCATTGGTTGATTAAGCAGAACACAAAAGGCCTACCAATCAAAACACAGGGATCATTGATTTCGGAATCTTGACCACAATGTTAGCCAGCTAGGGGTGTCATGGTGTCTTTGAGACCCCCAAGAAGTCATTTGAGACACCCTGTTTCAATCAAATTTAACACAGGAAAGATAGGGGAAGAGTACAATAATACACCACGTATCAGCAAAAATGATTTGAGACACCTTCAACTTTCTGGTTAATACTATGATCTTGACTGATGTTCACCATCACATCAGCTCTGAGATGGGTGGACAGTTTCTCTACACATAGCTACATGTAAGACTATGGCCGTTGTAGCTACATGTAAGACTATGGCCGTCGTAGCTACATGTAAGACTATGTCCGTCGGCCTGGTAGCCATTTACAATGTTTACATGTATCACACAAGCTTCGCTATGAACATATGACACACTGATTTGGAGACTATAATTTGACTGCAGCTCAGTCCCTTTTAGACTGTGTTTGTGCTGACATGGTCAGACATTAGTAGTCCCTGTTAATAATCATGTGTCCCCTGCAGTCTAGTGAAAATAGGCCTGAGTAGAGAATGGTTCTGGTAATCACCCACCCCACAATCAGATAACAATACACAGATAATGGAGGCAATGACCCAGGAAATGGCTCTGACCTTAACACAGGACTGCTTTGACCTTGGGATGACCTCAGGCCAAAAAAGTAACATGTCTTTTTTTTCCCCCAGAACCGTTTGCCATCATTACATTACGCGATCACACAAGAATGGTTTGATAAACTCTTTTTGGTGTTTTGCTATTAATGCAAGTATTTGTATCATTGATGGAAATTAAGTCGAATATAAAATATAGAATTATTTAATTTCAGTCCAATATTTAATAATTTACCATTTTCAAGAGAAAAAAGTCCTGATTCAATTTTATTTATTTATTTATTTATAAGGGGGAGTGGGAGGGGGCTTTGGTCCCACCAATTTTGATGAACATAAATGAATTGGCATGCATATATTTATATTTCTTAAAATTAATCACACTGGTACAGGGATGTGGATTAATTGAAACTGATGAATCATCTCATGTTTTAGATACAACTCTCAGAGACAAGTTTCTACATAATAACATTGTTAGGTAATAATTCATGTCATGCTATAGCTTTTTGTTTGAAGGACTATTTTGTCTTTTTTTCCCTTGGAGAGACAAAATCTTCTTCGTTCCTTTTATTAGTATTTTACATTTTTTTGTTTCAAACAGCAATAGGAAACCGCCATTAGTGCCACTGGCAAAAAACAAGATCAAGGAAGGACAGCCCTGTCTAATTTTTCTGGACAATGGAAAGACACAAAACAAAGACATTGGCAAGCTTGATGTTGCCGCTTAGCTCCGAGAGCACCATGGCAACAGGAAGTTCCTCCTGTCAGTCTGTGTTCCTGTACCCAGAGACTTTCTCGGTATCAGCGCAACCCTCTAGCTATTATTAACGGGTAGTTTAGTTGAAGAGTAGCAATGTTGTCTTTACTTAGCAGTGGAAGAAAAGTAACTTTCCAACATTATGGAAATGTTTCACATCTTGGTTGTGTTAGTGTCAATTATTGTTGGAATAGACCGACATCATATAAGTGAAATAAGCGCCAAGGGCTTAGGCAGATACTCGTCTAAATGGACACCCTGAAGTGAACAATTGCCTCATTTGGACAACCTGTTTTGAGAAACTAACATGCAGGAGATAAGAAAACTGTCAGGATTGGACACCCAGTTACATGTGTATTTGAAAAGTGAAGCAACATGACCATTTTGGACACCATACTTTTTGTTTCTGGGTAAGCCCATGTTAAGTGTGGTCGAAATATTAATCAATCAATTGATGAACCCTTACCAAAAATAAAACTACAGTCTGTTTGTTTGTTTGTTTGTTGGATTGGTGTTTAACGTTGTACTCAAGGGTATTTCCCTTATATGATGACGGACACAAATGCAGAACATCACAAACAAATCTGCTTTCGTTACCCTTTAGCTCTGCGAACACCAGGGCAACAGAATTTGAGAAAGCAACATCTTTTCTTGCCTCTTACGATCGACCGAGGAAGCTGAGGGAGTATTCTGCAGGGCCATGGCCCACCCGCTCCCTCAGGGGGCGAATATAGTCTGAGACAATAAACCTTTGTATTGGAGAGCAACGTGCACAATGTAATGCAGCATCCAAAAACAATGACTTTAATATCTGCCAATTTATAAAAATCTAAAAAAATGTCTTCAATTGTTCTAAACTTTTCAAATTGTCAGCATGATTGTTCTGTCATAAGCAAAACTTCATTTGTTCAAATCTTTTGTTTTTATCAGATATTTCATGTCTGTATACTTACTTTTACTGTCTGAATATTTATAAATGCAAAACTAAATCGGTATTGCGTGTCACGATTTCAAAAAAACATATATTGTTTGCTTAATTACATGTATGTTTGTTTGATTATGGTTTAATGTCACATTCAAATTTCAAGGATATTTATAATTGTATTTACATGTATATACATGTAATGACCGATGAATTGTCCATTGCTCATTCTGCCCGATTTAACTAAATGTGGTTGAAGTCCAGTAGAAAATATTTGATTCATTGGGGTTAAACTCAATGGTTTAGGCAGAGCGGCAGATTGGGGTTTAACGCCATTCTTAAGGTTATTTCACTCAAATGATGGTGTACCAGCCCAATGGGTGAAGGAAAACACCCTCAACACCACTAGCAGCAAACAAAGACAAGACAGGACAGGACAAATACAAGACAATCACGAGGTGTTAATACAAAGACATCATGAACAGACAGGCTTCAGGTTGCCCCATAACTAAGAGCACCATCCGAGCCACCAGGGCAACAGGCAGCTCATGACGATGATATCCAGCTCTCCGTGAAGCTCCCTTCAAACACAGTCCACTGTTTTCCATTTAAAGAGATACTGGCCATGTAAAAGGTGAGTTTTAAACCCATTTGCTCAAAGCATATCCTAAAGACAATTAGATTTTAAAAAGTCAAAAACAGAATCCATCATGAATAATTTCAATCAGTAGTCTACAAACTCGTAGATCCAGATTTTCTATTTATAATTAACTCCATTGTCCTCATATACACATTTCCATTGTATATGAAACATAACAAGTACATTTATCAAGAAACAGGTTTTGTTCATTTTTTGGAACACTGAAAGAATAATAAAACAAAAACTAAATAATCAGATTTATCTGAAAAATGCATTCTGATCCATGTTTTTAGAACTTATTTCTCAATTAAAAGATTTTCAAATAAGACAAGAATTAAAAAAAAAAAAAACATAAATAGAACACCATCAAAACATATCTGAGTGATTCAAATTTATTCATATTGTCAGAAAAAGAAAAAATGGATATATTTGGGTTCAGTTGGGAAGCTAATATAAATATTTAGCATATCAAGCCATCCATCCCAAAATTTGTGAATCCAAAAAAAAAACATAAAACTTGAATTAAATGTAGAGATACTTTTTGGGACCTTCTGGTTGACTTTTAAACGCTTTTTCTTTTTGCATTCTCATTCAGCAGAAATTTAAAATAACCCAGATTTACAATACATGTAGCTGGACGTACACAATTAAATATTTACCAACACATACAATTTTTTCTCTTGTTATGCCTATAAAATAATACATCTACCAACAGTAAGGGACTCAATCACAAATCAAAAGCACATGTATGGTGTCCAAAATGGTCATTTTGTTTCACTTTTCAAATAAGTGGGTGTCGAATTTTGACAGTTTGACATCTTTTGCATATAAGTTTCTTAAACAGGGTGCCCAAATGAGGCAATTGTTCATTTCAGGGTGTCCATTTGGTTTGTTTGTTTGTTTGTTTGATTGGTGTTTAATGTTGTACTCAAGGGTATTTCACTTATATGACGACGGGCACAAATATAGAACATCACAAACAAATCTGCTTCCCGTTAATAGCTCCACGAACACCAGAGCAACAGAAAAAAAAACTTTTTTCTCGCCTCTTACGATTGACTGAGGAAGCCGAGAGAGTATTCTGCAGGGCTATGGCCCACCCGCTCCCTTACGGGGCAGGTGTCCATTTAGACAATAATTGACACTAGCCCAACCAAGATATGAAGCATGTCAA
>JARFOD010098050.1:0-16875 GCA_031763545.1 Mopalia muscosa
TTGACTACATTATTTACAACAGGGGTGTTTTGACAATCAATTAAATACAGGTAGCTACCTGGAGAGGATTAACTGTCCGACCAACGCGTATCAACGGTTTCCGTGTATTGTATATTGAGCCTCTTATTCACTGACGCCGCATGTGATTGATTGGTGATAGCCTGTTCAGAGATTGATCACAGCTTGAATGGAATTCAACTAGCAGTTGACACTGTCAGCTATTGAATAATTTTTGTGTCTTTTAGAAAAACGGCAAAACGTAAAAACACTCTGTAGGGGGGTTAGAGTTTCCTTAATTTTACACTTTAACTATGGGTCATTTCCACACAGTTAGTACATGTCTGCCAGAGTTTGGTTTGTTGACTATCTTTTACTGGCGGTCGATACTTTCTCTCCGATGATAGATTTAATTTTAATATTTTCATGGTAGAATTTTGTCTGCCATTTGCAACATTTCACGCTTTTACAAAAATAAATTAAGCCAAGGAAATAACCAAATGTGAAATCGTTATCAATAACATGTTTTTGGTTGTTTGGATGGCTTTTGATCGATTGATTGGCTGCTTAAGTTTTCATATTTAATTGCGAATTTTTTTTCTGCCCTTGACTTATTTCACTTTTGGACGGTAGCTTGAAATGTTGCAAAACAAAATGTGAAATCAGTATCGATTAAAAGTTTTAGATTGATTGCTTTGTTCCCTTGCTTGATTGATTGATTGATGTTTTTGTCATTTAGGTTGCTTGAATGGTTTAGTGATTAAATGCTTGATTGATTGACTGGTTGATTGGTTGATTTATTTTCATAATAATATGTCAGTATCTCACGCTGTTGACTTCCTATAAGTATCTCAAATCGCAGTTTTCCATCAGTAACTCAGGCCATTGATTTTATATCAGCATCTTATGTCGCAGTTTTCCATCAGTAGCTCAGGCCATTGATGTTATATCAGTATCTTATGCCGCAAGTTTCCTTCAGTAGCTCAGGTCATTGATTTTACATCAGTATCTTATGCCGCAGTTTTCCATCAGTAGCTCAGGCCATTGATGTTATATCAGTATCTTATGCCGCAGGTTTCCTTCAGTAGCTCAGGTCATTGATTTTACATCAGTATCTTATTCCGCAGTTTTCCATCAGTAGCTTAGGCCATTGATTTTATATCAGTATTTCCCACCGTAGACTGTTGTAGATCGAGTTGATGTTGCTATACTCTTTTATTAATGGACTTTGGAATTGAACACTTAAGGGGATATGCACTTCAATGCAGACCGTTTACTGTTTATTGGGAAAGTCTTTAAGACCTTATACATAACCGTATCAACGAAAAACCTTAACTACATCTGAAAGCAGTTAAGGAATATCTACAAGAGTATTCCAGATGTGCGAAACTGGTCGTCTGTGAGCTTTTCAAAAACAATTGATTGATGTATAGACTCGTTCTCAATGTTTGTCCTTTGAAGAACTATTGAAAGCGAGTTTTCCCAAGTATTCTAGTTGAAGGTGAGTAAGTTGCGCGCTCACGTTAAGCGGCTTAATAACTCATTTTGGTTTCATATGCTGACTTGAAGGAGAAGACACGCAATATTACAGTGGGTTTTGATCGTTTTTTAATACTATTTTAGTAACATAACAGCCCTCAGATTTAGATACGAATGGATATTAAGCCAGTAATTACCATTTTACAAACCGGAATTGACGTACGCGATGCAAGTTTCACAAGAACAACACCATTTCATATCCTGTAGCTACGATAAATTTATCATATCAAAGTCATGTTCATCACTGATTTTTCTATCAGGCAGAATTATTACCATATTGGTTTGTACCAAAGTAGTCTAAGGAAGAATTAGAAGCCAGGAAGAAAGATTTAAGTAAAAGACAGAGTGTCGGCCTACCTAGCCAGCACGCTGATGTGGGACCCATATTGGTAATGCATAGGCATTGGTGGGGTCAGTTGGCATGGGAGAAAGGTAGAGTTATTTGTAGGCTTTAAGTGAGACCCACATGGGCTGCGCACGAAAAGGATATATTTTGTATTTCAAGGTAAAATAAGCAGCAAATTATGTAAAAATTACTTGCAAAAAATACATACACAATTAAACGTGTAAATTAGTATGAAAAGGTACTGACTTTACCATGGGCCAGAGATGAACTTGCCTAGTTGGAGAAAACGCGTGACTCGTGTGATTTTATTTTGAGTGGTAGAATCAAGATTTACTGCCTTTGTTGAGAAAGTGTTCTGTATTAACTACGGTAGCATAGCCTGCGATTCTATATAAATCTATAAAAAAAACAACGTAGGTCGCACAAAGGCCCCACCGACAATTCCGGGCTACCTTTACTGATACTGGACTGGGGATCAGTGAAAAGCTCGGCGGCTTTCTCCCATTGTTGACTAGCTGAACCAGAGGCTAAACTGCACTGCCTTATTTCTCTCTGGAGTTGCGCGACGCTCAGACGCTTCGCGATAGCATTACCGAGCCTTTTGTTCTGGCCAAATGGAAATACACACCGTATACAACTTTTTAAAAACTTATTTTAGTTGCTTAAAATCGGTCTATTCCTGCTGAAGACCCCTATCATAATAAGACGGCCCAAAATGTGTCACACACACTCTCAAATTCTTTAGCCTGGTGCATTTCTTGGCAAATCGTTGTTTCTGATTTTTACCAGAAAAAGAGTTGTTGTGTTACTAAAACTGTGTTTAAAACGACCAAAACCCACTGCGTTCTCCTTTAAGTCGGTGGGTGTCTCGAGGATAGTCTAACAGTGTTACTGTGAACAGGGTAAATAATTCATGGCATTTCGGGCGTTTAAGACGGCACATGTTTTTGTTCGACCAGCAATTTTGTCAGTAGCCAATCAGTCTCTGAAGATTTGACTAGAAACAACCAATAGAAGATTTTAACTGGATGTTTAAAAGTAAACCCTGTTCTGCCAGTCCGCAAGAACTTGCATAATTTTACCGGAGGCTATATACAAAATTGATTTCTGTATATCTGATGATGAAAGCGAGTAGGTAAGCTGAGACATTGATCACATTTCAGTTTGCATCTGTCGCGCATGTCATAGCACCAATTGCAAGGCTGCCATTTACTCTTTTAATAGTATGCTCTTGTTAAACATTTACTAAAATTTTATAAATAAGAGCAATCTATTGAAAATGTGAAAACACCGTATCAAATGAATTATCACAGGGAAAGGTGTTACTTAAATGGAGGCTAACATAGTCCGTTTCTTTACTTCTGGTCAATTCACCTATATATAGCTATCATTAGTAGGAAAAGCGGATGACCATGAATAAAAAACACAAAAGGAAAGCTTTTTTTTAAAACGTACAAAGCTTACATAGTGTGCTTTGATACCGCTTCAATTATATTCATTTATATATTGAAGTTAAAAAATGTGCACGAACAACAAGATAATCAAACATTCTTTTTTTTTATTCGAGAATAATTCAATTCTCGGAACAAAAGAGTCTTCTTACCCCACTAAAAGCGTTTATTTATTTATTTAACGTATATGCTGTGTTTTTCGTTGATAGGTATTTAAACTAAAGGTACACTCTTAAAGAGCGAATCTGTGAAGGCATGGGTTCGGAACAAAGATCAAGGAAGTGGTCTTTCTTGTCTAATATCATCATCTGAACTCATCGTATTTCTAGATATACACAAATAGGGAGATACCATGCGACTTTTGATTTCGGTTTTGTGTTCTGGCAGAGCCTCAAATGCTGGATTTCTATTGGCTGAATACACCCAAAGTCGTAGGAGCCAGCCTATCAGCGACGCTCTATGACAAAACAGTCACGTGTATTTGTTTTGATAGTTCTTTTCAAAAATCTTCAAAATCCAACATTTGATTGTCGCCGTTTAACCTCCATGTCTTGCGTGGGCCAACATCCCGTCTGCGTTGAAAAGCTAAATGGCACTTGATCATTACAAAATGAGACTCCAAAAATAGAACGACTGGATTTGGATAGTATTTAAACTGTGAACAGAATACCTGCTCTTGATCATGTTTATAAGTTGATTTCAAGCACTGTTTTCAGTCATTATTTCACCCTCGGACGCCGTATAGTCTCCTACTGTCGTTGAATCGGCTTATTCCATTGGCCTGTGGATTTAGGGGAAAACCCAGACGGGTCAAGATTATTCGACTCTGATAAAACGACAGAGGTTTGTAATGTGCCAAAGTTAGTACACACTTGTCTTAACCTTGTCTCACGAAGATATCCAATATGAGTTGCGGTAGCTATAATGGTTGTCTGTACAAAATCTCTGACCCACGGAAGGCTAGAATTCGAAAAAAAAAATTTCTTAACAAATTATTTTTACTTGATCCAAGGCAAATATTTGGTCAAATACTGTATGCGGTTTATGATTTCATTTTTTGTACGGTCAAGTGCATTTTTAAAGACAGCTATGCTTAAACTGATACACATGATTTTTTCTCGATTTTCTTCCTCTTGTTAAAATTGTAATTTGTGGGAGAGGTATACATATTTAAGCTACAAAATTATCAGATTCCTGTATAATGAGTTTAGCAAATCAGCTGTTTGATTGGTCATATTTTAACAATGTTTTTAATATTGGAGCTTTGTCTTATGTCCAGATAGAACCTAATGGTTACAAAGTTTTGTCTTATACATGGTATATATGATAATAGTGGTCCAGAGTAGCACTCTGTATTGCTCAAGGTAAAAAACGTATCATTGGATTTGTGTTTGATCCGAGATTACTATTTGATCAAAAGGGGATTTTGAATGGGTCGAATACGTAGTTCGTATACACGTTTATCCATCGTTGTGCTCTTTTGGCTGAACATTCGGGAAGCTGGAGTTTTTCCTGCTCTAACAAGTCATATTTGTGCTGTAAAACAAAAATCTTCGCCACAAACAGATTTCTTTATTGCCCATTACACATTAAACCCACATTTATATTGGGTAAATTCAAAGTATAATTAACATCATTTTATTAACTTTTTATTACCTCAATAATGTTATAACAGAAATAAAAGCTACACGGAGATAAAAATGCAATAACCTTAGAAAATCTACCTAAATAGTAAAGTAAGATTTAACGTCATTGATGCTGCCTTTTTTTTTTGTGCGGTTGAATAAAAATGTTCACTTTTTATGTCTCAATGTATGCATTACGCCAAAAATGCATTTCTTGTAGATCAGTTCATAGTTATATCCGCTTTTTGTGCCATAATCTGGCCATTGTGTTATAATATCATTTCAGTTCTTGCTTATACTATATACGGCCATGAATAGCACAACAAACAAAACACTTTGGTAGCATTTTTACGTGACATAACTTCATTGTGTGGCAGCACAGTGACGCGACAGATTTATGCAAATGGCGGCTCAATCTACTTGAAATATATTGCCTTAACACCCCTTTCAGATAATCTGTCAGTCTTACGGTGACTCAAGAGCTACATGTAACAGGGTGTTTGTTAAAGGGGTTTCTTTCCGGTTTACAGCCAGGTTCCGACAATGCTTAGCGGTCAGTAAAATATTTTTGAATACAGCGTTAAACACAAATAAAACAACTTTACTTCAGCTAATGTATGTCAGTGTGTAAACTAGTCCTGCTGTTCGAACCCCTTTACAATATACAACAAAACTGAACAAAGTCGCGTTACTTGTAATTACCTTATTAAATGTTTGTTGGTTTATGAGATTCGGTGATCTACTTGATCGGAGTTTATTAAGATTATGTGTATGCCTTGTACTTGGCTACTGTAATCAACTTCGAAAACGAGACTAAATTATTAAATAGAGTCAGTTTAAAACCAGATACAAACTATTTTACTTGGTTTACGTGCGTATCGTCAGGTAAGTATAGACTACGTCTGGTTTGTATCAGATCGTCTCTTTGTCGACGCTCTTTGAGTAAAAAGATGTAAAACTATTTAAGTATAAGGGAAAAGCATACTTGTAATTCTATTACATAACTGTACATACATTCGACTTCTAGTTATTGCCATAAACACCAGAATGTTCTGTTTTATAACTTCCGTTACCTGGTCTGCTTTGGCTCAGAGAATATGTTCCATTGGTTTCAGCCAAAAATACAAGCAGACAGAATAAACTATTCTATTATCAGATAATGCTGCGTTAATTTGCAAATAAGTGCAAATTTTATCTAATTAAATGTTAGTATGTAAATTTTAACAAATATGACTATTCATCTTTTATTTTCAATTATATATAAGTTGTTTATTATCAGATGAAAGGCACTATAGTGCAATATTTTTATTGTATGGATCATGTTTACTGTTCTCGTTTGGGGCTTTTTTGCGTTAATTTAGTTATTTCTTTCCTATAAATGATGGCACCGTTAACTTCACACGTTTTCAGTGCCATTAGTTTGTCCTTAAATCATACTGGCTTCAGCCACTAAAAGCACAAATAAACTGAGTTTGTTTCGATATGTCTTGGGACAAACGCACATCATGGGTAACCTCCTTGGCTTCAAACTGGGGTATTTGTGAAGCGCCATCTTAATGGACTCACTCGGTGTCATGGACAAAATAAAAAGATAATTTTATTAATCATAACATCAGGTGCATACCGCAATAACCACAACAATACAGATAGACGTAAAAGCGCAACAACCGCTTCATTGGACTGTGTTTAAAATATTATTTTTTTTACTTTTTGTTTCACATTGGCTTTTTAGTGGAAATAGCAAAGTTATTAACTCCAACTTATTCACACAAGTCATTGCCCATAACTGTACATAGTCCGTGGAGGTATAGTAGCCATGGGGTTATCTCGGGATAATATTCAACTTCAGTTTGTCCCGTTTTCTTCTATCTTTATAAAGTTGCAATTTACCAAGTTTATAAGGTATAGTGAATTTACTGAGATGTATTTTGTTACCCTATCAACCTGGTCCTAGTTCATACAAGGCTATATATATATATTGTTCCCAAGGTATAAATGCACTTTTTCTCCTATTTATGACAAAACTCTCACACAGGCGGTTTAAGTAAATTATGTGATTATTTCATACGATTAAATTGTGTTAGTGGTCATAAGTACTTGCATGTAAAAGTTCAGTGAGTACTCGCAAAATATAGTTTTGATACAAAGGGTTCGCTATACACCTGAAAAAATATTAACACAAATATACTTGACAGAACCAAATTTGGTCGATTTATAAATAGAAATATAATTTAATTCTAAAAATCAACTGGTTAAATTAAGTTATATCAAGTTCTTGTAGGCAATAGTAACAACATTGACATACTTACATTATTTTGGTAATCCTTAAATGTATCGGATTATCAATGTGGATTAACCAATATATTAGCCATACACTAAACTTTACCTCGTCCGAGAGAATTATGTTATAGGGCTTGCAGGTAACGGCTGACGCTAAACTTCAAGCCTTGCAGGTAGCACTGTGACAATTCTTCTTGTACATACACCAGGTAAGTTTTTTAATTAACCTTACCAGGTATAACAGTTTTACTTTATTTCTGAAGTTACTCTATGTATACCAGTTGTACTTTATTTCCGAAGTAACTCTATCAGTTATAGCACTTTTCTTTATTTCCGAAATAACTGTTTTAATGAAATAATTATACCAAATATAACACTTCTACCAGTTGTTACAGTTTTACTTTACTTCCGAAGCAATTCTATCAATTATAACAGGTTTAGTTTATTTCCAAAGCCGCTGCACCAATTGGAACAGTTTTACTTTATTTCTGAAGTAATTCTACCAATTGTATCAGTTTTACTTTATTTCCGGAGTAATTTACAGACAGGTATTTAGGTATATCTTTCAATGCTGTATAACTATAGCTTGAGATGTGATCTGGTACCAGCTACACACTTTTGTTACGACACCGGTCAGCAATCAATTTCTGTCTGTATCCTAAACCTTCAGAAACCTAAACAGTCGGCCAAAGTGTATAATATAGACACGATTAGCCTTATAAATGAGACCTACATGCTACACATTTAAGTCTTACCTTACAATTATTAATATATGCTCGACCTCCACGAAGAGAGGTATTAACCGACTGGAGTTTATAGAGGTTTTAAATAAAGACTATCGATCAATCAATCAATCACTATCACCACGAATTAAGACTACAGACGCTTTCCTACCTTTCCTACCTTTTACCAACCTATGCATTCAAAACTGCCAGGTAAGATCTGTAGATGTGTAACATGTAGTTCTTATTTATAAGGTTGGGTTATAATGTGAGAAAACAATAGTTGTGCCCACATTATGCCATGCAATTCTCAAAGTGTGCCAAGAATTTATATGTAATAAAAAAAACTTGTCAGGCATTTGAAGTGATAACTCAGAAATACTTTTTTGAGTCAATTAGAAAGTGAATATTGACAGTATTTGGACATTACTTCATAGCCTTCGCCTTTCTTAATTAAAAAGTTTTCATTTTAGTGGGGTAGTGGGAGTCAACTAGACTCCAGCCAATCAACCCTTTCATGTTGTAGAAGATAGGTAGGCTGAGTGAGTGAATGGTCATAATTTACTTCTGGCGATTTGATGCATTTGAACTGGACAAAGAAATTGTTATCTAATAATACAAATTCGGTGACAGAAAAATTAATATACCCCACCATGTGTAGAAAGTGGGTTGAACTTATCAGGCCCAGTGTTAATATTCATTCTTGTCCTTTATTATTATGTTAACAGTGACAGTTATTTGATATGGATGAAGGAAGGCTGTGGTATGTTAAACGGGTTTCCAAACTACGCGACAAGTGTTCCACCGCCGTTAATGATAAAATAAAAGATCGACTAAGAGTCTTGACGGACTCATTGGACAAAAGCAAGAAAGCCTACTCGTTTCGACATGTTCAAAATTGTCATGGTTTAAAATGGTCGTACACCAGGGGACGTGGTTTACAACATTGTCTTGAAGAAGTGCGCAAAAAGGAGGAGGATGGGACTCATCATCTGCCAACTTTCGGGCGATATGACGGAGCTCCGTTGGATTCTTTTCGGAGAGAAGTCGATAGATTAATAGCTTCCAATCACCCCAAACAACGCAGACAGCGTCAAATACAAGATATTAAAAACAATCTGGAAAACTATGGAATTCTGACAGACTATTCACAAATGACTTCCAAACTTGAAAATATCTTGGAGAATCCCTCTCGCCATAAAATTGAACTGTCTGGTGTCTCCCCAAGAAAGAGTAGGCGGCATGTCAAGCTCCGAAAACGGCCACCTGTAAATCAAAGGCCACAGATTCGTCTTCCACCAGTAACAGCATCGCGTAAAGATATGATCTCCATCCAAGACGATAAACTCCAACCACTGCCAGCATCAATTCCGAATATCAACCATTCTCGTTCAAGTACCCTTCTTTCCTTTTAAAAAACGTCAATATAAAATAGCAGTCTCATATACCTAGTTTGTCTTTAAAATATGTTGATTTGTACCTATGCAGTGCATACTGATTATTGCTAGGACGAGTAGAGCAATAAAAATATATTTTCTAAATAGGCTTATGCCACATTAATTGTGACTTTCGTGAACCCGTGAACAGTCCTTATCGATAGGGAAAATACAGAGAAGTGGAAACTGACCCGACTTCCTACCGTTCAGATTTCTTCACAAGGAACAGTTTACTGATGGATTCCAACTTATGTCTGAAAGAGTTATTTCCCTTGTCATATGGGGCTGCAATCCTATTAAACTCAACAGCTGAGGTTTTGTTTGACGACGCTCAAGTTCAGGTTCAAAGATAAACTGTGGATAATATTTCTTGAGGTAAAATCACACTGCTTGGGGTGTACGGCCAAAAAATATGTTACAGCACCACTGTGACACTTTACACAGATGTAATACAATTATTTGCCACGGTTTGAACACAAGTACATTTAGATAACATTTAGGAAAATTACAAACGAAAGTAGATTTATTTCATGTTAACAATATTGCAAAATGCTCTCTACATGTCCAATGAAGATTAGATTTAGAGCTGCTTGACTTCAGTCGTTGCTTATCGCTTGTGTAATTCAAAAAATTCTGCAGGCTGTGACTTTCAACTACATTCTGTATACCATGTGCTCAGAACAACCAATTCCATTGGTGTCCGTATCGATGGACTCCATAGTTCACTCATTCAGCCATGCAAAAACGTCTTTAGATAACCGTACACTGGTGAGACGGTATTACGTCCGTAAGACTAATTCACGGAGTGCTGATCGTAGGGCAGTTCTAATGAAAGACTTATTTCGAATGGGTCTTTAGGCTGAATTAGGCAATTTGAGATTTGGGTAAGCGGTGGGTATGGAACGGAAAACAACAAGATTTTATCACTTTGAATTGATGGTGTAATATATTTTTGTTATTGGCGGCTTATGCGTAGATCTAAATTAAACGCAGAAAAGACATAAGTACTTTATTTTTAAGGCGAACAATTACAGTTGAAATAGCAACGAAGACAGCTGGCGGTAAGGAGTGAGTTCCATGTCGCCCTCGGGCTCTCTGGGCTAACAGGCAACACAAAGCCGATCTAAATGTTCGTGTTGGTAAATATTTTTATTGCGTATTCAGATTGTCCTGCTGTCTTTGTGTGAAACCTATTAGGCTAAACATGCTTGAACTATCCTTAAGTACGTTTTTGATCTTTTTTAAATACCATTTCAGTAACATAACAGCCCTCACATCAAGGAACTTATTAAAACTAAGTTAGTAATCAAAATATTACTAACCGGATGTGACGTACGCGGTGCAAGTGACCCACAACATATCGTATGCTATTACATTGTAAAAAGAATGAATATATCATTTCTGACAGGGATTATGACTGCCTGCGTAGAAATTGTATGTGAGAATTATAAATTGGTTAAAGCAAACAAAACAACAACAAAAAAAAAAAAAAATCCGTTTCACTGTTTCCTGAAAGATTCAATTTTTTTAAGGCAGGGCATTGCTGGTAAAAGCAACAAAAAAAAGTTGTCAGGAAATGCATCATTTGATAGGTTAAAGAACTTGACAGTGTGCGTAACACATCTTATGTCATCCGATTTTGAAAGAAATTTCAGCACGATTTTACCAATTTAAAGCTAACAAAAATCAGTTAAAAAAGAATGTTGTTTATCGTGTGTATTTCCATATGGCCCAGAACAAAAGCCTCGGATAGCGCTATCGCAAGGAACGAGGAGCGTCGACGCCAGACAGAACATAAAGAAAGCAGGGCAGCTTTGCCTCTGGTTCAGCTAGTCAACTAGGAGAGAAAGACGCTGAACTCTTCACTGACCCCCCAGTGCAGTATCAGTTAAGGTAGCAAAGAAAAATAGCTTAAATTGAGTACTGATATGGAAAGTTTTAGTGTATAAGGATACGTATTCGCAGCTAGTCCTACAAACTGCTGTATCTGACGTTGTTTTAGCTATACTCTGGGCTGCAGTAAAACGCATTTAGATAAAACCTGGGATACAGTATACTGTATCCCAGATAAAACGGACATAATTTCAATTATGAAATTGAAGCTATAAACAAAAAGGTAATGAACAAACTACAGTCAAATCTATCCACGCGGCCATGTCTAGGTACTTTTATCATAAAACAGAAAAGCTCCACAAATACTGACCAATCAAATATCTTTCTTTTTAAATTTGGTGCCTACGTCACGAGACCTGTAGAGTCGACTGTTTAAATCTTTGGCAGTTGACACCAATGACCTATATGGTGGATTGATTCACACATGTTTTTAACCTGTAACACACAAGAGTGTTAGTCGCGTGACGTCCTGGACCGGGTTGGCCAAGCCCAAAATGTCAGCTGCCTGTGGTCGTAGGAAGGTATATATCTGTAACACTCGGTTTATTTTATAAAATGAAGAAACGAGAAGTCGATGACACATTTGAGTATATTTAATGGCAACCTTACAAGGGATATACGGTTTATTTTAGTCGGGAGTATCGCTTTAAATCTTTTTCCTGGGTTCGAGTCCTATAGAATAATTTGGTACAAATAAACGTGCAAGGTAATAATTCTGCCTGATAGAAAAATTCAGAGAAGAACTTGACTCGGATATAATAGAACTATTGCATACGGAATTGTGCTGTTATTGTGTTTCAATTGCACCGCGTACATCATTTCTGGTTTGTAAAATTTTAATTCTTGGCTTAATATGAATTAGTTTCCTAATCTGAGGGCTGTTATATTACTAAAATATTATTGAAAATGACCAAAACCCACTGTTAAATTGCGTGCTTTTAAGTCATCCGGAATTTCCCGACCTGTCGATACGTGTATCGATTCTTCGGAGAATTCTGTTTGCGTAGTCGGGAGTTACGAGTATCGGTACTTAGAATCGGTCAGCTTTATAATATATGGCATATCAAGGTTTAATCCACTCTTCGGAGATTTCCGCCTGCGTAGTCCGGCGTGACAAGCACTTGGAATCGGTCAATCTTATAACATATCACACATCAATTTATATAATTCAATATTAGGCGAATTTTGCTTGCGTAATCCGGCGTGACAAGCACTTGGAATCGGTCAGTCATAACATATGACATATCAATGTTCGCCCACCGCCGTGGCTTAGTGGTAGCGTGTGAGCTTACTAAACTGAAACTGCTTCGATGTACCGTTCACCGGATCGAATCAGCCTGTGGATCATCAGGTATATGAGCGAGTCACATGTGACACTCCGTCGTCATATAAGTGAAATACCCTTGAGTACGATGTTAAACCCTAATCAAACAAACAAACAAACAAACATGTCGATGTAAAGACTAGAGTCACTATGTATACATAATAACAAAGTGATAATTATACGCGGTGGATTAGGTTCGTCAGATAGGCCGAAACAATGTTTAAAGGGAATGACACAAAAACCAGTTGAGCCTGAATTGATAGCCTATTATCATCAGTTATGACAACTGGTGTTCTGGGTGCATGGGTATAGTTCATAATTCCGTTGGTAACTGATGTTTGATGGAACTCCGTACAAAAAGCCCTGTAAGATTCTATTGGAGTTTATTGGATCTTTCTATGGAATCATATTGGATTTTGTGTGGAATCTTGTAGGGTTTTTCTATGGAATCCTATAGGATTGTACTCTGGATTACTATATAACTATCTGAAAAGTTTTTTTGGTGTGTACAGTGTATGCATACAGCAACATTTTGTTCCAGACTAATCGAACATTCCAGCTTATGTTTAAACAGACGCAGTTCTATATCCATGAACAAGGCGACAAATGAATGACAATACACAAACAAAATCATATCGTAACATACTTTATTTGTATATAAAGGATAAGCTTTTGTCGTTGATTTAAGATTTCATAGGGCTGTTTTCTCATTTTGATTTTGTTGATTGTGGTTTAATGTTGTACTATCTTATTTTGCTTTGTAATTTTAAAATAAATAAAAAGTTATTCAGCTTTATTTAAAGAGAGTTTTCTCACATATTGTTACTTTGTTTTAGCAGTCTTTCGGGAAATCAAATCCTATAGGATTAAAATTTGAAAACTCCGATTCGTTCACTTTAACATTCACAAATATTCTATAAATATCCACGATGATCGCCACCAAAACACTATGTCTATAAGTGCATTTAAAAAATCGTCGTGAAATTGGGGGTTTTACTACATATCCGGCAATTTCAAAACATAGACTTGACGAGCTGCCTAACTCTATATGAAGTATGTTGAATATTTGTCAATTTATTGGGTGTCCTGGAATCAGCGAATGCTGAAAAAGAAACCAATGGTTTGGGTGTCTAACATAGATAAATAGATCAATACAAAGTCAGCCAGTCAAACCGGTTTGACACAGAAGGTGACTATTATCATGATTCACGCTTTTTAATCTCGAACACCGTGATATAGACTGATTCACACTTGGTTAATTTGTGTTTTCTCTATGATAGCCGCATTACACGAGTAAGGATTTACATACCTGTGAATGAGATCCAAGTCTGTAGATAACC
Source organism: Mopalia muscosa (assembly GCA_031763545.1). NCBI lineage: Eukaryota > Metazoa > Mollusca > Polyplacophora > Chitonida > Mopaliidae > Mopalia > Mopalia muscosa. The sequence continues at coordinate 13,954 of JARFOD010098050.1, forward strand.
AGAAGTAACATTTGTTTTGTGCAGCTCAAGAATTACTCAATCCAGCCCACGAAAATCATTGAAAATAGGAAGTCGAAGGTGCAACTGACCAGGTAAATCCATTTAACTGTACGTGCCTAGATATTAAGAGGTTACACACAAATTCGAATATATTGTTTGTGTTGATTGCTTGCTTGCTTGATTGATTGATTTGGGCTAAAACGCCGTACTTTAGTTTTTTTTTTAACCGAAACATCTCCCCTGTGTACCTGTTTTGTTCAGGGCACAACTGAAGATAATATACGGAGTCGAATTGTGTGAACTATACGTGGGTCGTTACAGGCGAATGGTATAACTTAGCGGTGTGAAGGTGTAGCTGTTGCTGCTATGATTGTTATTTCAAATCTACTGCAGATCAAACGGACATCGGATATCACAACTTGGACAGAAGCGTAACGTAAGTTTTGATTTAATAATGGGGAGAAAAAATGCCAAAAGAACTGCCTCAAAACAACGCAGATTTTGTCTCCAATGGGCCTTATACCATTCAACGTGAAGAATGTACACAACAAGAACAAATCATAGTTACCGGCAATCAACCTATGACAGGTTAAGCTGATCCTAAACTGACCTTATCCGAATCAATAGCTACTGCACATCTACACCGTTCAGGGTCAAAATAGAGGCAGGCTTGGGGGGTTGTCGTCGCATGATCCTGTTCCAATAAAACATTCAACGCCAGCTAGAACACCGCATTCATCATGTGACAATTCAACACATGACATTCTTTTGAGGTTAGAATGTAATATGGACACTATTCTAAACAGAGTGGGGAATGTTGAAAGTACTGTATTTAACATAGATTCTCAGGTGATGTCATTAAATACAGAAGTAAATACAATCAAGAGAAGGTTATCCGATGTAGAGAAATCCGTAGAATTCGCAGCGGAATCAGTGGACAAAATAAACTATATTGAGAGACAAAGGACCTTAATATGACCCAGTTACGAAATGAGACTACTGATCTACAAGAATCTGTTCTAGATGTCCAGAGTAGATCCGTGAGAAACAACTTACTATTTCATAATATTCCAGAAGAAGACGAACCAACAAGTGAAGACGTTGAGAAATCCTTGTCACACTATTTCAAAACAAATTAGAAATTGTTGGTGCAAGTACAAGTATCGGATTAGACCGAGCGCACCGGTTAGGCAAGCCTCGGACTGGTACAAATCGGCCCATAGGCGCTAAATTTTCGTCTTTTAAAGATAGAGGGCTAGTGCGAAGAAAATCGCGACTCCTTTAAGGGAAACCCAACGATTTTAGACCTATACTTATTATTTTTAATGAATATTTCCAAAGACAAACAACTGTAACTCACTTGCAATTGATTAAGCATTAAGCATTCACAGCGATAGTAGTTCTATCGTCTACTCATGGCTGTCTCCCTAGTGCCTGCATCTGATGGCCTTCTCACACAAAACCGAAAGCATGTGCTCAGGGAAACACCAACGACAACAACCAGCCGCTGGTAGGCCTACATATATATACTCTATCTGGTATACTTATATCGGATTTTTTAAACCACATGTCAGCTGAACACATCCAAACTCATGTGTTTTTCAAAGAGCTATTTTCATAATTATGTATATATAGCAGATTAACATATTGCTCTTGGGTGTCCAAGCTCGACTTACGTCGTGTTGTGAAAGAACGGTGTCAGCAACAAGCAAACAGCCACAGAAGTGACCATTTGGTTTTGCCCGTTCAAAATTTTGGAAAGGTATTAACAGACTGTTAAAAGAAAATACAAAAACTCCCGACATAAAACTCAAGGAGTTTTTAAATCATTTTCAAAATGAAAATGAGTCTAGGCCTATTGAGATATCTACAAATAGCCCTGCTACTGTCTTAACTACTAGTTTACATATTGATGGCCTGGATAAAGTAAACTGTGAAAAGTGGGACATAACTGTGAACAACAGTGTTAGTTTTCGGTAGTCGTAAATATAAGGGGAATTACATATGGTCATATGATGGTTCTGAACTGGCCATGGTTGGTAGTTTCTGTTATTTAGGTGTTAAATTCAAATATAACCTAACTCAAAATGAAGCTTGTAAACTACTGGCTGAAAAGGCTAAGAGGGCAGTTCATCTCTTAAAACGAAGCTTCAAAAAAGTAACCTGAGATATTTCGCTAAAACTGGAACTTTTCGATAAAATGATAAAACCTATATTATTATATGGCTGTGAAATCTGTGGGTTTAGCGGAATGAGGGAAATAGAAGTGATTCACGCTCAGTTTTTTAAATATCTACTAGGAGTCTCAAAGAGTACACCTAACATGATCCACCTTAATAAGGCTAGGTGCAGTGTGAAGTGGACAATCCGTAGCCATATAAGCGAAATACCCTTGAGCACTACGATCAACCCCGATCAATCAAACAAACAAACAAGCTAATGTTTGTATTCTCTATGTACTATATAATACCTCTGTAAATAGTTTTTCTTGCTTTTGCCATCTACCCCTGAAGATGAACGTGGTCACGTTCGATAGCTAAGAAATAAAAAACGTATAAAATAGCAGTCGCTATCTTGTTTGTTTAAAATCTAGATTTAAAACAGGTCATACATAAGAAAGAAACGGGGTTTTGTTAAAACTGACCTGATTGGCAAGTTTTTCTTTAATTTGTGTTATAAACCCGACAAATAATTTGGTTCACTTCCATGCTCACAAATCATTCGGCAGTTTACATAACACGTTTTCGTGTAAAATTATTGGATGTTTCCATTCACACTCGAGAACGGAAAGTTGTGGAAGGATGTTCAGACATGAAAACAATAATATTACACAAAAACATGTTATGTTAACCGCTATATATTTTGTGCACATGCTAGGAAATCAACCAAAGTACTCAGCGGATTTGTATTTTGAAACCCCCC
>JARFOD010098061.1:0-16875 GCA_031763545.1 Mopalia muscosa
ATTTTTCTTTCATTCATCTATTCATTCATCCTTTCATTCATCCATTCATTCATTCAATCATGTCATGTCTTGGAAAGCGTTTATTCCTATAAATTTATGCATCCGATTTTATCAAAAATAACCGACAGCCACATTCCATTTTCACTGTTTTAGGTGCTTTTTTTTTTTTTTATATAAAATTGACCAAATATATAAATTATTTTCTGAAACAGCGTCTTTTTAAAGCATACAGGCATCATATTATTTCGTGGTGGGCACACGTGCTCTTAAGAAACCCAATTTCTACAACGGTTAAATGAGAATTCAACTGGTAACACAAAATGTTAAAAAAAAAAATAAATGTCATTATTAAAACATTTGTATAACATATGTGGGATAATTGGTATTCTATCGTTGATTTAGTTGAAATTGAAACAAAACTTGATCGCCATCTGGTGTAAAAACATCTTTGTAGTTTGTTTGAATTTTGTTCAAACGTTTGGATATGTCTACTCAAAGTTGATCTCCAGCCGAGTTGATTGTTTTAAGTCAGATATGCATGTATGCTCTGCATGATTGTTCTCCCTCCAGTAACAGTAGCCCGCTGGCTAAGGGTAGTTTGTTTCAAAAGTGGCAATGCTGTCTTAACGTAGCACCTGGGATACAGTATACATTATACTGAAATACTGAAAGTGAGTGAATTGTTGTCCAAAATAGGATATGTTCAGGGTATTCAACCAATGAGAGTATTGCACATAGGTATGCATCCCTACAGACACCAAATTTTTTATATACACGCCAATAGAGCTTAACAAAGCTTTACAAATTGTCCCAACTTGAGTACGGTATAACACTCAACATATGTTATCAGCGCTTTAACTCGAAACTTGGTCATTTTATCCGCCAGGGGGCGTATCTATATTTCTATTTATATGCGATTAATCTGCCAATGGTTAATATAGAGTAGCTCGGAATAAAACTCTTAGCGAAGATGTGCATACTAAAACATTGCCGTTTACTTTACCTTTGCTGTAATATTATAAAATTTAAATTAGGCATGTAAATAAAATAAAAAAGCGCGCAGATTTTTCGGAAAGCTGGTTACGTTTGAAAATAAACGCGCCGTCCGTCGTTTTTTGTACAATGTACTAGGCCAGGCAAATGGCGACATTTCTTCAGACGTTGAAAAATGTGTCATCTCGAAAGACTTCTCAAAATGTAAGATATTGCCGTTATATAGCTTTAACCTTTATTATAAACTAAAATTGTGTCAAAAATTCTTCATGGGCTAAATTCTTGTAATTTTTTATTTAAAATGAGAAGGTTAGGTTTAATGATGCCATGTGGTACCAGCTGGAATGAGCCAATAGGAGGATGTGAATCAGTTGTTATTGGTTGCTGCTGTACATATATATCTAAAAAAGATCCAGATTTATTGGCTTTACAGTTGAGTCGCCACCTGTTTTGTAGATTTTACAGATTTTTGGGAGGTGAAAATCTATTAAAAGTAGATCTTTTTGAGTGGAAACAATGATGGCAAAAGCTTTTTAACGCAGACTTGGAACTTTGGGATAAACCCGCACCATTCTATCTCACCAGGAAGTGACGAAGGGACTCTACTTTTACAATCCACCAAAGGTGTAACAAATTTGAAAAATGTGTTATGGAGGTCTACATAAAATTGAACAATTTTGCTCATTAAAAATTAATAAACTTGTAAATATCTGTATAATTTGTTTGTTTGCTTGATTTGGGTCACTGGTATCTTTAAAAAGGAAATTGGATTGATATACAAATGAATGCCATCAAAGCGTTGTCTCTGTGTATTTATACGGGTGTAATTTGTCTTGCTACGACCGCACAAATTATGCCGTTTTAACGCATATCACGCATATCACTGCATTTAGACATTCAAAATGTTACTAGGTTTATGACCAACGGGCTGTACGTAAGGCATGGAGGCAAGCCTGCTTCCGGATTTAATCAAATATCCTCTTTCGACCGAAGAAATTCGAGCTTTACCGATTGCAGAAAACTAAATCAGCTAGGGTAAATTAAGTTTATGTAAATAGCAGTCAAATCGGAGAGAATATTCTTCAAAATAATTTTCACGATTTACCTGATCCAGTTGTGATTCATATGTTTATGACTTTCTTCAGTTCAGTTACTCTTTGCGATCATTACTTCTTACTAACTTTTGTTACAATTATTTAATTACGAAATATTTACGCATACAGCACCATGCTGCATAAACATGCGCGGAAGAAAATAAACCGATGTACCATCATCAAAATAAACAACTCAGAATAAACACAAGTGTGACGTCATCGGATTATTTTAAGATGTTACTTTTTGTGTTTCGTTGGGAAGTTTGTTTAACTTTATACAGACGTTAACCATCAAGACTTACTGCACTCATTGGCTCGTTGGAGTTGAAAAGTATAATTTAGCAAAGGGATGGATAGTCGGAGTTTGGATTACGCTGCGAGTTTATTTTCGTGGGACAGGTTGATTGAAGGGTTTGTATTCACAAAGCCTGTTAGAGCATTCACAGCCGGGGATGTTTTGCCAGTAATTACTTCACAGCTCTAACCCGATCCGTTTTCCGCTAAAACATGACAACGGGTATTCCAGTTTTTTTAGACAACCCGACCAACTGTCACTCAGAACTAGGGGCTAATAGAAAACTCGGTGTTTTTTTGTTTCACTGGAAATAGCAAACGTTGGAAATGATCGATGATGCTCTGGTGATGAATCTAAATTTCCAGTTAGTCAAACACTTCACGTGCGATTTCCCTCCGATTAGACAACGGCCTGTTTCATTCTTCGACTTCCCTTTTTTATGCTTCTGTGATAATTTCACCTTTGTTTGTCACCGAAACAAAGAAAATTTTGTCACTTATTTAGATCGTTGTTTATATTTATAGCGGATTAAAAAAAAATACCATGACAACATGTCAGAAATGACAGATATATAATGATGATTATGTGCGGATGTAGTGTACAGGTATACGTGTGAGAAGAAATACTAGTTTATAACTGCACAAGTTCACTGTGCGAGAGGGTTGGGAGGGAGCGTCCTTTTGTCCTGGAGCTTTGAGGGCTAAGTAGATCCAGGTACCGTCAGTATATAGCACATGATCTACTGACAGAGCTAAGGGGCTGTATGAAGCCGCTCGGTTTGTGATGTCTGTGTTACGTCCTGTGATTGTCCTGTTGGCCTATTTGTCCTATCTAGTCTTTGTTTGTTGCCAGTGGCGTCGATGGTGGTTATCTTGACTAGTTGGGCTGCAGGCACGCCGTCATGTGAGTGAAACAACATTAAGTATGGCGTTAAACCACAAGCAAGCAAACAAAGTACTGTGCTACATATTTATTTGTTATTTGAGTGGCGCACGTGTTATAGAGAAACTGAAGCTTATTTCACTGATATAACAGTTGAACAGTTTAAAAAAAAAAGTGCAAACAGAAAAAGTAGGCCTAAGGTGCTGCATGCATGTTGATTTAAATTAAACCACATATTTCTTATTTTTTTGAATCACATACACCCAGATGGCAATGGTTAAATTATCATATTTCTGTGAGAAATGGGTTATTTTTTTCATCTTTTTTCGGCACGATATGCACAAGAAAAGAATACCGGTATTTTGATGTAAAGTGTTTTTGTTCTGTTGCGGGGGAAAATGTTCCTCCTGTGTATAGAGACGGAAGGACTGTGTTTGGAATATACTGCATATCCCTTGGAATAGCATATATACTATTGAATTGCAGTTATCTAGGCCTTCATAAAATTGTCTGCACCTGTTATATTGGCATTTAATTATAAACTTGTGAACTTGTTTATAAGGAACACAAATCGAAAGTACTTGTATCAGTAAGTTAACGGTTTTCTTCGTATACAAAACTAGAATTCTCTTTTGAAATCCGAGAAATTGTAACATAGACAAATAAAGCCCTAGTGTCGACTGTTTGTAGTATTTTCTCAGCTTTCTCCACACAGGGGTTGTCCTTAACTTATCCTAAAAACATAAAAACTGATACTATCTCGGGTAAGGAGAATGGAGTTCCTCGCCTGTTCAGCTGTTCAGGTGCAGCTCGTGCTTACTAGGCAACCAGACGCGGTATAAAAACGACTCTCCTGATAGTTTACTGTAGCAATATATCACTGGATGAAGTTAATACAAGAACCCTGGGGAGTGTTGATTTTATTCTATGGGTGATTCATTTAGTCATGATGTAGCAGCAGCGCTACGCAACAAATGCAATAAAAGAACATAGTCTGAAAATAAATCACGTGATAATAAACTTTCGTCAATTGATTGGTCGGGTTTTGGTGATCACGTGACCCAAGAGGCCCATAACCGCACGAGAGGCTGTTATTGCTATAGGTGGTAATCAAAATGTATGGTAATAAAAGTCAGCTTAGGAAATAAAATGTAGGATAAAGATGTGTAAAACAAGTCGATTTTGAGCGTTTATATGTCAGCCCAAATGCTTCCGCTATCTTGATTCACTAAGCATACTAATTAGATTGGTTACCATTTTGCTGGCTGAACACAGACGCTCTGTTGTGCCATTTTTTTCTTTATTGATATAAAGACCATAGCATTTAATGGCTTGTCCGTTATGTAGAATAAAACGTGCATTCCTAGTTTGGGGTTAGGGTTTATACTATACTTCTCCCTTAGCCCAACCCTAAGCTTTACACTAAACTAACCCGAAACCTGACCATAACCTTAAACCTGACAATAATATGGACGTTATATTTTACTGTTACATGACAGACTAAGCACTTTAATGGACTAGCTAGGAAAGTTTCTACAAATATTTTTGAAAACTTTTTAATATAAATTTGAAGGGCCTTATTTACATCCATTTCAGTTTGAAGCACAACGACATCCGACTGAGTAAGATATTTTAGTTTAATATGATTTCACGATATTCATATATAGCTGGTTGTTTTTTGATAGCTGGGTTTCTTCTGTCTAGAATTACCCCTTATTTAACTGTTCCGTGTCACTATTTTCTTTTATCTATTGCCGTTTCTAAATCTCTTATTTTTTGCTTTCTCTATTCATCTGCTTCTTCTTTCTAACTCTTTCCCCTTTGTACAATGATAAGGTAACACTCACTCACCTGTAGAAGCTGGTTTACACTACAGGGGAAAGCTAGTGTGACAACCACAACGTATGGTTAGTGTACCTCATAATTATTGTTCTTTGTTAAAATATCCATGGTATAACTGCATGTTTCTCTAATTTAGCTGAGCCTATGGTTATTGTAGTCTAGCTGTTTCTCTGATTAACCAGTTTCTGATCAAGCTGTTTCTCTGGTCTAGCTGTTTCTCTGGTTAACCAGTTTCTGATCAAGCTGTTTCTCTGGTCTAGCTGTTTCTCTGGTTAACCAGTTTCTGGCCAAGCTGTTTCTCTGGTCTAGCTGTTTCTCTGATTAACCAGTTTCTGGCCAAGCTGTTTCTCTGGTCTAGCTGTTTCTCTGATTAACCAGTATCTGTTTAAGCTGTTTCTCTGGTCTAGCTGTTTCTCTGGTTAACTAGTTTCTGATCATGTTGTTTCTCTGGTCGCTGGTCCAAATATGTCTCTGGTTTAGATGTTTCTGGTCAATCTGTTTCTCTGGTCTATTCTATGTCTTTGGTTTATCCTCCGGTCAAGCTGTTTCTCTGGTCTAGCTACAGCTCTGGTTAATCAGTTTCTTGTCAAGCTGTTTCTGTGGTCTGGCTATCTTTCGTTGTGTATATGGTCTCTTGTTGATTCAATGTCTAGCTGTGTCTCATGATTATTGCTGTTGTCATAATTTGGCTGTTTCTGTGGTCTTTGACAGTTCTATGGTCTATGTGGTCTTTACTATATTATTGTGTCTATGTTCTCTTGCTGTTTCTATGGTCTAGTTGTGTCTCATGGTTGTCGCTGTTGTCATTGCTTAGGCTGTTTCACTGATCTTTGACGTTTATATGGTCTGGTTGTTTCTCTGATCTAGCGGTCCTCTGTAGTGTACATGGTCTATCGGTTTCTATGGTCTAGCTACGTCCATGTAACTGTTTCTTTAGTATATAATTGTGTCTATGTTCTCTTGTTGTTTCAATGGTATAGTTGGTTATTGATGTTGTCATGCTTTGGCTGTTTCTCTGGTCTTTGACGTTTCTATGGTCTAGATGTGTGTATATATATATGGTTTAGTTTGTTCTATAATCTATCTATTTATATGGTGTTCTACTGTTTCTATTGTCCGATGGTGTCCATTGTCCAGCTGTTTATATGATCTGGTTGATCATATATATCGATGATATATATATGTCCTGTTTGGGTTTTATTTTTTAGCTGTTTTGATACAATGTTGTTTTTATATTGCCTAGCTGTTTGTATGGTCTAGCTGTTGCTATGATCTAGATGTTTCTATGGTCTAGATGTTTCTATGGTCTAGCTGTTTCGATGGTCTAGCGGTTTATATGTGTAGCTGTTTCTATGATCTAACTGTTTCTATGGTCTAGCTGTTGCTATGATTTAGCTGTTGCTATGATCTAGCTGTATGTATGGTCTAGCTGCTTCTATGATCTAGCTGTTTCTATGGTCTAGCTGATTCTATGGCCTAGATGTTTTCATGGTCTAGCTGTTCCTACAGTCTAGCTGTTTCTATAGTCTAGCTGTTTCTATGGTCTAGTTGTTTCTAAGGTCTAGTTGTTTCTATGGTCTAGCTGTTTCTATGGCCTAGATGTTTCTATGGTCTTGCTGTTTCAATGGTCTAGCTGTTTTGATTCGTTGCGGTTCCTATGGTCTAATGTTGTTTCTATTGTGTCGCTGTTTCTATGGTCTAATGTTGTTTTTATTGTGTCGCTGTTTCTATGACCATGTTGTTCCGATGATCTATATTTGATTTACGTATATTTCTGTTTAATGGACCTAATGAAGGCTGCAATATGTTGCTATGACAACTCTGTCATGAAGTATTATATATTCATTTGTATCCCCTTTTACTATGATAAGATAATACTGGTTGGTTGCGTCGACTGTATTACATAACATTCCTTTATAGTGGAAAGATAAGCTCATTATCGTTCTGTTTTTGCCAAAAGTGCTATCAGGGAAACCTTTTAAGAATGAAACGGTGCTGCAGATATGATATCCTGGAAGATTGTACAAAAACACAAGAATCTCTGAGTTAACAGCGCGGACCTCACAGAGAGCATAGATGTGGGCTGCATGTCATAAATGTGAGTATACACGGCTATGAATAACATATAACAGTGTACAGATGGCTACAGATTATGTAAACACAACTAAATAAACAGGCTGCGTTAAATAACTATTGGATTCGGGATACAAACCTTTACCATACATGCTGTCGATTCTACTAATGTCTACTGCCAGATTCCCCCAAGCTATTTACCGAATGACCATAGAGAATATAGGTGATAAAGTAACGTAATTACTTATTTTGTATTAAATTTTATTGTAAATGTGTTATATGAATTTGTCAGGATTATAATTGCGAAATATGAATTATTGAATTTGACGATGGGTTTACGACGCCCATTCAGTTGGAGAGAGCATATCTATGCCTATGTCGTGAAATGACGGTATTAAGCCCCAATCAAACAGACAAACAAATGATTTAAGCCGTAGTTCTGTGAAATTGTTTTATATGGCCTTATAGGTTCTGTTCAACAAATAAATCTTCTAAATTTAAAAAAGTTTTTATTCTATTTACATTTACGTCCTGTAAGGCCGTATCAGTGTTTATATTTCAAAGGCCGTATAACGGCCTGAAATGATGGATTTATTAGCCTAGTCTAAATCATTCTCACCGAACACAAGTAATTCTGTACGCACTGGTCTTACAAAGTTTATTGGGTTTAATTTCAACTCTTATCAGATTTATGAAACAGCTATAATACAATCTACGTTTTGTTACAATTGCGTTACTAGACAATTCAACTTTGTTATTTTTTTCTGTCAGTATTTTATCGTTTTGTTTGTTTATGAATGTTAATATTTTAATGGTTTAAAAATACCTCCCCCCCCCTCCCCCAACGAAAAAACAAAACAACCAAAAATATAAACAAACACACAGACAAGAAAGACAACTACTAACGATATTTAGAGAAAAAAACACGAATGTTATACATTAGAAATGTTTTGCCAGCATTATATGCCCAAATTATGCTGATTGTTATTTCATGTTATTATCTGGATAAGTAGTCATATATGCTACTGTTATTGCCTGTCCATATACCTGGCGATAAATAAAGATTTTATTTTATCTCTGCCGTGTTTAAGGCTAACTCCTTTAATGCAATTGATGTTGAAAGATCAGCGCCTCGGTGTTAAGGCTTTGTAGAATCGGGAACCATGAATTAGATTAGATAATACTACATACAATACTAGCAGAGAGGGATCCCGATTATGTAAATGAGTGTGCGATGGTTTGCAAAAATTGGCTCCGTTCTCTTTGATCTAGCCGCCTAGATTAAGGCTAATTACAAAATTATACCTGGGGCAGATAATCTAGTGATGAAATCTAAAACTGATAGTCGGTCTGTAGACACCTCAAACACATCAAAGGGCTATATCATGCAGGGACTATGTACTGACTCATTTTCATCACATGCGGAGGGAGACATATCCGGCTGATTACACATTCTCACAAAACACTAAATCGGTTGCTCAGCGAACTGAATAAGCGGACAAGGTAACGCAGACTGGTAGACTTCACACAGCTTTGATGTCGGAGTCGACGCGATACGGTGTTTGCCTAATAACTTGAGAAGACTTGATATAATTTTGTGTCGTATAGGGCCTAATAACTAGAGTTAGATAGATTAATGTGAAGAGAGATAGGCATATTTAATAATTTTATAAATGCGGAGAGAAAATTTTACACAATAAAACGTTTTTAAAGACACTCTATATGTGTCCAATATTTGCAAACAGTACTTAATTAGCCAATCAACTTACCCGTCCGTACATGCTCGCTCCTTGTGAACGAAAGAACGAACCAGCGAACCAACGGGACGGACAAACGAACGGACGTCATTATGTCAGTCATATTATACTAATCCCAGGGTCAATTTATATTTATTTCAATCAATCAATCAAATTTAATTTATTGATTAAACAGTCAATCAATTTTGCATGTCTGTTTAGCCTACATGTTGCAATGAACGAATGAATGAATGTTTGGATTAGCCAAATGAATAAATGAACAATTAAATGAACTAATGTATGTTAAGAAATTATTGAATTAATCAATGAAACATTTAATCTAGCCAAGACCGTTTAAATATTTAATTATAGTTAATTAGAAAAGCTCAGCATAGTATCAAATTTGCCCACACATTTAAATTTAATTTTTTATTATCCCCTTTGTTTTTTTATTTTTTTCGGATAAAAGGCGGTTTGGAAATGACGCATTGCTTCTTTTGAGCTTATTCGGTAGACAGCCGGGTAAGAGAAACGAAAATGAAATATGGTAAAGGAAACTCAAACCTATTAACCTTTGTGACACTGGGGCGCAGACCTGACAGAGAACCAAGACAAGTTGGAATAATGTGTTATATACATCAATGAGTGACAGCTACAAATAAACGCTTTCTGTCTGTTTGTCCGCGTAGTTATACCCTTGAGGAAAAGTTTGTCGGTTACAAAAATCCGCTTTTTATATAAATGATGACAGGGAATTTGATCTAATGTCTGGCGGGAATATAACTCGCGGTATTCTCCACTCCTGTATATAAAACTACAAGCATCCATATTATACTCTTGATTCTCCAGAAGGAGGGAAAAAATAGACAAACTTTGAATTTCCTGCCTAAATGTTGCCAGTATTTATTAAATAAATCTTACCGAACAACTGCTGGTAGATGACCATATAATTGAGACAAGACCTCTAACTTACAAGCATCCAGTACTACTATATTGTTAATTCTCCAGAAGAAAAAGAAAAAAATTGACAAAATTGAAATTTCCTGGCTAAATTGTGCAAGCATTTATTAAATAAATCTTACCCCAAAACTGATGCTAGATAACCATATAATTGAAACAAGACCTCGAATTGAATATTTTTTGAGTTTTTTTTAAGAAAGTTAATATATAAATAGTATCTTCGTCATTTTGGGATAACACTTCTAGTTCGAATAGATTATAGCAGCAGAAAATTTTACGAGTGGGTGCCTAACTCTGAGGATCGGGAGTTCGATAAGCGGACGAGTTTCAATCTGCAAAATTTTCTGAACTATTCCCTGTTCAAACTAAGAAAGTATTTTGAATGTAGTGATATTTGGTAGATTACCGACAATTGTGCGCTTGGCGACAGCCCATTACCGCCGTATACATACAAGGGGACTACGCTATATGCTGTCATTCAGTTGTAGATCAATGTAATTCATTTTTATTAAAGATAAAAACAAATTTATTTTTCTTAAATAAAAAAATTGTGGTATGTTGACCCACATGACACAGTTTCAAATTTTTAAGCGGCTGTGACTAAACGTAGAGCTCTGCCTCGTGCCATCCTGGGGTGATAGTGTACGTTGGCACGGGGTTTGACCCAACTTGCAGTCTGCATAGAAGAGCTAGATGGCATTTAATGGTTACACAATGATCATATCACTCAGTATGACTCGTATCACTCAGTTAAATTCAATCTGTGTTCTGCTTTCGGTAACACAAAAAGTAAGCCCTCGCCAACGGTGTGTGCGTATCACTGCACACACACACACACACGCACACACGCACACACATCTAAAAGGAAATGATCCGTCATTACAGGAGAGTCAAAGGGTCGATGCAAGAGATAATGTTGTAAGCTCTATTCAAGAAGGAGCTGATCAGCTCACCGTCAACTTTTAACATATAGGCCTACATCATTCAGCTCACTTTACAACAAAAGAGCACAGTTCATATACCAACGAACCTCTTTCTCGGTCCAACAGCTTTGAACCGGGGGATTTCCGATTGCAAACTGTAATGAACAAACCAATATTTTCTACAATTAAACATGTTTTATTTAAAGATAAATATTTTCTCATAAAGGAATCTGTACGAGTATCGCATACATTCTGTTGTCGATTAGGGTTTTTTTTTTAATTAATAATTGCACATATTCGTCACAATGAGTGAGAAATAAATAATCAATTGTATAAAATTCAATAAACCATTCCATGCATGCATGGTCCATAATCCCTCAAAGAAAATTGTTTAAATGGATCTAATTGTAAAGTTGTTATGTGTAATCGGAGACCAGAAGATAAGTATTATCAGTATACAGAATCGAAGGCATGTAGGCCTATATGGAGATTCACATTTTTGCAATCCAGAGATGGCATATTAGGCATATAAATAAAAAACTATACCCCAAAAAATCAAAAAATTGAAATAAACCCCAAAAGCCTATCAAATAACGACGGTCAAAAAATATATGAGAATAAAATAAAATTAATAAAAAAACTGATGTTCGTTTGCAAACAAAATGCACATCTTATGTCAAAATAAACATAGGCCCTACTCTAAAAGTATTTTTGCTGCAAACTAAAAATTGACATAAAGACATATTTTAACCAACCAGTCCAATTAATAATAATAAAAAAGAGAAGATTTTAATCGCTTCTATTTCATTTTTTTTTCCAAAATGGCACTCTGCCAAACGTTTGAATCATCCTTTAACAAGAAAATTGGAAGAAGCAGACGACCAACAGGAAGTTGAATTTTCAGATTGATATGACGTCTGCTGCTTGACAAGAGCAGACAAGCTTTTCCTTTTTGCTGTGGAATCTCCAGAAAAAGGCTGGCATAAGAACTATTTCACTGAGTTCACTGATGTGAGGGAGAAGATGTTCTTCTTTATCCGTGCGTTTCTTTCATATTAAAATGTCGACTTGTTTGGGGTGTAGGCCTACGTACACTTAATAATCAGAGGCTAACTTAGCTACAGCTGTTAAACATCGTCACAAACTGTGTAATTGCCTACAGCGGACCCCGATGTTGCTCTCAAATATATAATTAAGTAGATTTACCGCCTTAATGCAGGTTAAATCCAATCGAATACATTTTGTATTCTATTACTATAGGTAAACATGCCTAAAAAATGGAAGTTACTGGCCCTTCTTCTAAAACTTCCAAAAGTCACTGTGGAACATAGAAAAATGCCGGGTCGTTAACAGATACTTGTATACATAAAAATGTGTCGTAAAGCTCAGCATTTAAATATTATTGGAGGGAGGGGGAGGGGGCGTGGCTCACTGGTTAGCGTGTCGGTCGCCTGATCCCTCTTCGACGTAGGCCTAACGCTCATAGGTTCCAGGATCTCGCTGGGCCTCAAATATACGTGGGAGGCATACGCGGTTACGTTGTTTATTGCAAGGGTATCTTTCCCGTATTGTCACCGTATTTAAATTCATCACAGCATTACAAGTGGACAATCTGTCAAAATTTTAGGTTTAATAACGATGTTAAACGTGGGATGAGTATGTACAGGCTCATCCCGCGTTAAACATGGCTGCGACGGGGAACAGGGATAGGCTATGGATTGACCTCTTCAGTTAAAATCATCGCACATTTCACATATTTTTAGAAAAAATAGACTTGAACAAAACAAACAAATGTTCCAAATCTGTTTCTTGTTAAGTTCCCTTTCTGAACAAAACGGACCGAGCGATCTCAAGTGGCGAGTTTCTGACCACTACCCACTTCACTGACCTCTGGTCCCTATGGAAACACGTGCTGGCCACTTGAGAAAACTCTCCAACCGTGGGGAATAAACAAAACGCCATCTACTTCCTCTGTTAACGAGCTCCAGACAAACATTATATTACAATAGGAACAACAGAATTTTCAAAGATGTCCGCTTGAATTTTAGTCGGAATTCAACCCTCTTAACGTGGCACTTTTAAAGGGACACGTGCTTGGATGCTTGTTAAATTCACCCTTTGACCGTGGTGTCGATCGATAACATTTGCACCCGAACTGTCTTTCACTTGTGAAAAAAAGTTTAATAGCGATCTTAACTTCAGTTCAACTTGTCAAGCAAAAGTTAATAAATAAATGAACAAATGCATTGGTCATTAAGAATATATAAGATTTAGAGTAGGCCCTACACGTCAGCAAGACGCCTTGGCGGACGAACGATATCATAACGATTAACCGTCAACTTTTTTAAGTCAGGCAGTGTCTATCGCCTGTTGTTAATTCTATTAAAAAAAACCTTTCCATCTTTTCAAAGCTTTTTATAATGGGAAATGTACGAGTTGTCCTTCAAAGGAAGTAGCTAGTCAGAGAGACTTATAAACGGAGAGGACGAGATTGATCAGTTGTGGGTACCCATCTTTTTATGCCTGACTGTTCGAAGATCCTTGTGACATTGTCTAATTTCTTTGTTCTGTGATCACTGATGTCTCATAGCTAGTAAGGCATAAAATCATTTGTAGATCAATCAGCCCTCTCAGATCGATACGCGATAAAGCACATAATCAATCAGGCAACCGCGTTATCGATCCATCAATCACAGATCGATCATTGCATTAGACACTACAATAAGCGCAAACAAAATGGACACGACATTGCCCCCCAAATCTCTCCGCTGTATTTAACACTAGTCAGCTGGCGAACCAAACAGATAATCATCTTTTGGATTTAACACATTACAGCCAGATAATAGTCGGATGAACACATTATACAGGCGAGTAATCTTCGTGTGATTTAAAAGACAATAAAAGATAGAAGATTAGCGCGTGTATTCTCTGAACAGACTGAGTAGGCTGAACTGGCTTCAAAAAGGCAGAGATTGAAACTAGCCTTCTTTATTGAGGAAGAAAGAAAATAAAATCAAATTAATAACATAGTTCCAATTTAATTTGGGGATAAACAATATATATATATAAGATTGATTAAATTTTATTTTTTTAAAGGATGGGCGGTAAATGACTCCAGCATCAAAACTGGTGACGTGAAATGAAACAAATAGACACACAGAAAGTGGAGAGTCACGTAACAGTTTTATAAGATCATTATTAATCCGCTAGCATGCAGTATGCCTTACACTCATGTAGATAAGTACAGGTAACTGGCAATGGAGTCAATTGACAGCTGATTCCGTTTGTTGCTTAATACCAGTTAAGCTTTTTCAGACAGAGAGAATTCTTAGAAATTCAAGCATGTGTGGACCTATAGGTTCGATTTAGGGTTCCTTAATTTCATAGACTATATCAGTATCTATCAACTGCCGCTAATTTCTTTGTTCTACGATCCTCGATGTCTCATAGCTAGTTAGAAATAAAATCGTTTTTAGATCAATCAGCCATTTAAGATCGATACGCGATAAAGCACATAATCAATCGGGAAACCGCGTTATCGATCCATCAATCACAAATTGATCATTGCATTAGACACTATTAGATATATAAGATTGATTAAAATTGTTTTTAGCTACCTGCCCCACACAGGCCCCCCAAACCCACACGCTGAACAGAATTTGACTGAGAAAACAAAGCTACTGTTAAAACTGGTATACTGGTCTTGTGCTTATTAAATCATTTAATGTCAATTTATTTGTACGGATCAATGTATATAGAGTAAATAATGTCTCCGTTCTTTTGGAATGACTAAGTTGGCAGGAACATTTAGAAGTGATTTGTCCCCCCTTGCTCTATATAGTCAAACATGATGTTGTTTTCGAAATACTAGTGTGTGTGATTCATGGTATGAGTGAACGAGCGAGCCAGCATGCCCCAGCGAGTGAGTGAGTAAATGAGTGAGTGAGCAAGCGAATGTGCGATCGAGCGAGTGGTATTATATAAGCTAGTAAAACTATTATCTACGTTAGCTTTATTTACAGTTTCGACAATTGAGATTGGAACTTGCTTCAAATCGCAATGATTACACTCTCGACCATTTAGACGTCTTTTTGGCTCACGGTCACAGTAGATATGGTACTTGCCCGATAGGCTTCTGACTAAAGCCAGCGAAGAAACTCCTGAATTTCGGGATCTGGAATATGTCAAACTAATACAGGAATAGAAGTCAAAGGTCTGAAATTCTTGTTTACAGCTGAAGGGCACAGTTTTGTGTTTATTGTGAATTGAAGGCTTTTATGCGTAAATTCCTACAAGTGAGTGGTTAGCGGCGCTTAACTTCACTGACAAGTTTGATTATTGGCAGAATGTTAAGTGCATGTGGCCCTTTTCACGTGAATAAGACCGGCCTGTGAACTGCTTATAGCGTCTTTAATTAACGGATTTGTTTGGTTCTTTGGTTGGGGTTTAACGTCGTACTCAAAGCTATTTCGCTTATGTGACGACAAATTGTCCACTTGTCACTGTGCCTAACTTTAATACGCTGGAAAACCGAGAAAAAGTATCACTTTTGTTCGTATTCTAACATTTACTATCCGAGCCTATATAGCCGTTTCGCTTTTACCTGCTTCGGACAGTTCGAACATGATAAATATATATTTTAAAATCCCGTTTGGGTTCCCATTTATTGCCCGCGTTCGACTTCACAGTCTTCGTTCTCAGGCGCCCTCGTATTGAAGTGAAACAGTATTACCACAGATATTCAGACTTCTGTTTCGTATAATATATACAAACGCCATTAAGCAATTAGAGAGCTCGGGAGAGGGGTCGAGCGAGCCTGTTAAGTTTGTTTACTGTTTCTAAGAGGTCTGTCTATTTGCCAGTATTGGGGAAGGTTCACCGATCATTTCGCCAAGTTTGTCCCTAAATTAGCGATTAATGTTTGCCAATTTTAACCGACATAGTGTTTCGAGTATATTGTTTGGTAATGGTGTTTGTTGACATTATATATCAGAAGAGGTGTCGAGGAATTTTATTTATAGGCCCTATTTTTAATGTAGAGAAAGAAAATTTCCAACGGGATTTAAACTCTGGTCTCTGAGCATGAACAGCTCCCTGTACCCGCTTCTCTGGAATTGTGTATATATATATTTAAAACGAATAATCTAAATTTTTGCTGACTTTTGTTGCTATACGTGCATGTTTTCACTCTCTCGATTGCCAGTTTAAGATGTTTTATATATGGATACATTTAGCACAATGTATAGGTTCGTCCTATCTAAACACATGGTGAAAGTTGGAAATCGATAGACCGCTATGGCCGGCCTCAAAAAAACCGTGTCTGATTTTTCTCTGTTTTTTTTTCTAGATACACTGAAACCATGGGTTAGTATTTTACCTACTTGCAATATATTTTGTTTTACGGTTTTCAATCTTATTATTGCAAAGGGAGATAACTTCGGAAATATGTTTTGAGAGGCCGGCCGTAGCAGCAGATCAATTTCGAACCTTCACAATGGGTTGAGATAGGCGGGATGAAGGGCTAAGACGGAGGAATTAGCCCTATTCATTGTACTAGGATACATCGTGTGCTCCTCTATCAAAACGAGTAATGGTACATAACACGCCTTGAGCAATGCGTATGTATGGCGTGAAGCCCCAATCAAATACACATGTATTTAGTCAATGTTTAAGCTTAAAGAGAGAGCACTAACCGAATAAAAGCTCATTTATTGTAATCATATCTGTAAAACATCTTCTTTCAAAGCAAGAGACAAGAGCAATGTTCCAGTGAGTCGGTTGCGAAATGTGCTGCCGGACCCCCTTCAAATGCCCGAGTTATAGTCCGTTTGTCGACGTTTTGTATATTTGGAAATTTTCCCAAACGACTGCGGAAGTAGAGGGTGCTTGGTTTACTACGTACAAACAACGTACCGCTTAAGAACCAGACAAGTGAACGCAAAAGAAAAGTGATATGGCACGGTTTAGCCACCAGATATTTGTACAATATTTAGCCCAAGAGTCCATAACAGTTAACAAACATACCAAGAATACACCTACTCTTAGAATCAGACAAATTCAAGCAACTAAAAAAAAAT
>JARFOD010098072.1:0-16870 GCA_031763545.1 Mopalia muscosa
AGCAGTGGGAACCAGTTTTAGGCCTACAGATGCAAGACGAAGTCAACAAGCAATGGGGACCAGTTTTAGGACTACAGATACAAGACGAAAACAGCAAGCAGTGAGAACCAGTTTTAGGACTACAGATAGAAGACGAAGCCAGCAAGCAGTTGGAGCTAGTTTTAGGACTACAGATACAAGACGAATACAGCAAGCATTGCGAACCAGTTTTAGGACTACATATACAAGACGAAGTCAGCAAGCAGTTGGAACCAGTTTTAGGACTACATATACAAGACGAAGTCAGCCAGCAGTGAGAACCAGTTTTAGGACCACAGATACAAGACGAAATTAGCAAGCAGTTGGAACCAGTTTTGGGACTACAGATACAAGACGAAATTAGCAAGCAGTTGGAACCAGTTTTAGGACTACAGATACAAGACGAAATCAGCAAGCAGTTGGAACCAGTTTTGGGACTACAGATACAAGACGAAGTCAGCAAGCAGTGGGAACCAGTTTTAGGACTACAGATACAAGACGAAATCAGCAAGCAGTGAGAACCATATCTATTTGAAGATATGACAAGACAAGTGAAGTAAGTATCCACTTTTCACGTACCGATATCATAGATATATGTGCTCACTTTACATGTTCAGTGCTCTTATATTTCCCGAGTTTCATAAGACTGGGCCATTATCAGAGACCTTATCGCTGTAATTAGTTAAATAAGTATCTTGTATTACACTATCCTTCAAAAGCACAGAGCTGTGACTACAAGCGGATCAATGTGTGTTGGTGCGGGTGAAAAGAAACGAGATGGCTGATTAAGGCTAGAGTTATAGTGATAGGGTTAGAGGTCACTGACATAGCCGTACGGTAGAGGAAATCTGACACCGTGGTTTGTCAATCTTCTCCATTCAAGGTACTAACTCAGTGTGTTATTAAGTCGAAGTTAACACGATTAACCACTGTTTACCATACTAGACCAAAGAAAAGATAATTTAAACCAAGGAAAATAAACGATGTATCTTCTGTGACAACATAACGTCCATCAATGAGGAGGCTTCCCGCACCCTTGTTAGCTGGCTTGATATATCTTGTCAGATGTGAGGCCTTACAATACAGGTATATATAAAGGATGTTATCCCCAATTACTTTACAGGTGGACAGCCTTTGTCATGTATCATACTTAACACTATTTACCTACAAATAAATCTACTTGAAATGATTCTAGTTGAAGTACAGGTGTTACTATAAAGAAAATGGTATATAATAAAACAGCTAGTGGTTGAAATGATTGTCCTGTTGAAGGATGGATTGGGTTTGTCCTGTAGTTGCCAATGTGTCTCCACGTGACTTCATACCCCAAACCAAGTTGTCAAACTCAATTATAGGCCTAAACTTAGCCATTTACAGACTTCATTATAAACGCTAGCTAAACAAACATAGCTGTTCTAATTATACAGAACAAAACTCCCTTTATAGGCCTATGTAATAAAAGTAGTAAGTTGATATCGGGTGTGTCCTCTCGGTCAGGGATCTGCTTTGATGAATAGTTATAATGTCCTCGCTTATCATTATATGTTGTAGGCCTGGTGGGAGACGTCTTGAAAACAATTGATGGGCTTACATGGAATCTTCGGGAAATAGGGAAAGTTCAATCGGTATGCCTACACGAAATGGAATCCTCAGGAAAGAGTGAGGGTTCAATCTGTAGGCCTACACGACATGTAATACTCAGGAGACAGGGGGCGTTCAATCGGTAGGCCTACAGGATATGGAATCATCGGGAGAAAGGAAGTGTTCAATTTATAGACCTATACACGACATGGAATCCTCGGGTGAGAGGGAGGGTTCAATCTGTAGGCCTACACGACATGGAATCCTCCGGAAATAGGGAAAGTTCAATCGGTAGGCCAACACGACATGGAATCCTCGGGAGAGAGGGAGGGTTCAATCGATAGGCCTACACGACATGGAATTCTCGTTTAGAGGAATGGTTCAATCGGTAGGCCTACACGACATGGAATTCTCGGGAGAGAGGAAGGGTTCAATCGATAGGCCTACACGACATGAAATCCTCTGAAGAGAGGAAGGGTTCAATCGGAAGGCCCACACGAACTGGAATCCTCGGGAGAGAGGGAGCGTTCAATCTGTAGGCCTACAGGACATGGAATCCTCGGGAGAGAGGGAAAGTTCAATCGGTAGGCCTACACGACATGGAATCATCGGGAGAGAGGGAGCGTTCAATCTGTAGGCCTACACGACATGGAATCTTTGAGAGAGGTGGAAAGTTCAATCTGTAGGCCTACACGACATGGAATCCTCGAGAGAGAGGGAGGGATCAATCTGTAGGCCTACACAACATGGAATCCTCGGGAGAGATGGAAAGATCAATAGGTAGGCCTGCACGATATAGAATCATCGGTGGAGAGTGAGCGTTCAATCTGTAGGCCCACAGGACATGGAATCCTCGGGAAAGAGTTAGCGTTCAATCTGTAGGCCTACACGACATGGAATCTTCGGGAGAGAGGGAAAGTTCAATATGTAGGCCTCCACGACATGGAATCCTCGAGAGAGAGGGAGTGTTAAATCTGTAAGCTTACACGACATGGAATCCTCGAGAGAGAGGGAGGGATCAATCTGTAGGCCTACAAGACATGGAATCCTCGAGAAAGAGGGAGGGTTCAATCTGTAGGCCTACACAACATGGAATCCTCGGGAGAGATGGAAAGATCTATAGGTAGGCCTGCACGATATAGAATCATCGGTGGAGAGTGAGCGTTCAATCTGTAGGCCTACAGGACATGGAATCCTCGGGAAAGAGTGAGCGTTCAATCTGTAGGCCTACACGACATGGAATCTTCGGGAGAGAGGGAAAGTTCAATATGTAGGCCTACACGACATGGAATCCTCGAGAGAGAGAGAGGGTTCAATCTGTAAGCTTACACGACATGGAATCCTCAGGAGAGAGGGAGCGTTCAGTCTGTAGACCTACACGAAATGTAATCCTCGGGAGAGAGTGAGCGTCCAATGTGTAGGCCTACACCACATGGAATCCTCGGGAGAGAGGCCGGAAGGGTTCAATCGATAGGCCTACACGACATGGAATCCTCGGGAGAGAGGAAGGGTTCGATCGTTAGGCCTACAGGACATGGAATCCTCGGGAGAGATGGAAAGATCAATAGGTAGGCCTGCACGACATATAATCCTTTGGAGAGAAGGAGGGTTCAATCTGTAGACATACACGAAATGTAATCCTCGGGAGAGAGTGAGCGTTCAATGTGTAGGCCTACACGACATGGAATCCTCGAGAGAAAGGGATGGTTTGATCGATAGGCCTACACGACATGGAATCTTACGGAGAGAGGGAAATTTCAATCTGTAGGCCTCATCGAGAGAATCATCGAGAGAGAGAGGGAGGGTTCAATCGTTAGGCCTACAGGACATGGAATCCTCGGGAGAGATGGAAAGATCAATAGGTAGGCCTGCACGAAATAGATTCGTCGGGAGAGAGGGAGCGTTCAATCTGTAGGCTTACACAACATGGAATCCTCGAGAGAGAGGGAGGGTTTAATAGATAGGCCTACATGACAAGGAATCCTCGGGAGAGAGGAAGGGTTCGATCGTTAGGCCTACACGACATTGAATGCTCAGGAGTGAAGGAGGATTCAATCGGTAGGCCTACAGGACATGGAATCCTCGGGGGAGAGGGAGGGTTCAATCGGTAGGCCGACACAACATTGAATCATCAGAAGAGAGGGAAGGTATATTCAGGGGGCCAACACGACATCAAATCCTCGGGAAATAGGGATGGTTCAATCGGTAGGCCTACACGACATGGAACCCTCGGGAGACAGGAAGGGTTCAATCGTTAGGCCTACACGACATGTAATCCGCGGGTGAGAGGGAGCGTTCAATCTGTAGGCCTGAAGGACATGGAATCCTCGGGAGAAAGGGAGGGTTCAATCGGTAGGCCTACAGGACATGGAATCCTCAGAAGAGAGGGAGGGTTCAATCGGTAGGCCTACCCGACATGGAATCCTCAGGAGAGAGAAAGGGTTCAATCGGTGAGCCGACACAACATGGAATCCTTGGGAGAGAATAAGGGTTCAATCGATAGTCCTATACACGACATGGAATCCTCGGGAGAGAGTGAGGGTTCAATCGATAGGCCTACACGACATGGACTCCTAGGGGAGAGAGGGAGGATTCAGTCGGTAGGCCTACACGACATGGAATTATTGGAAGACAGGGAAAGTTCAATCGGTAGGCTAACAGGACATGGAATCCACGGGAGAAAGGATAAATTCAGTCTGTACGCCTACACGTCATGGAATCTCCGGGAGAGAGGGAGCGTTCAATGTGTAGGATTACACGACATGGAATCATTGGGAGAGAGGGAGCGTTCAATCTGTAGGCTTACACGACATGAAATCTTCGGGAGATAGGGAAAGATCAATAGGCAGGCCTGCACGGGATAGAATCCTCGGGAGAGAGGGAGCGTTCAATCTGTAGGCCTACATGACATGGAATCCTTGGGAGAGAGGGAGCGTTTAATCTGTAGGCTTACACGGCATGGAATCTTCGGGAGATAGGGAAAGTTCAATCTGTAGGCCTACACGACATGGAATCCTCCAGAGAGATGGAGGGTTCAATCGGTAGGCCTACACGACATGGAATACTCGGAAGAGAGGGAAAGTTTATTAGGTAGGCCTACACTACATGGAATCCTGGGGAAAGAGTACAATCGTTAGGCCTACACGACATGGAATCCTTGGGAGAGAGGTAGGGTTCAATCGGTAGGCCGACACGACATGGAATCCTTGGGAGAGAGGGAGGGTTCAATCGGTAGGCCTACACGACATGGAATCATCAGAAGAGAGGGAAGGTATATTCAGGGGGCCAACACGACATGGAATCCTCGGGAAAGAGGGAGGGTTCAATCGGTAGGCCTACACGACATGGAATCCTCGGGAAAGAGGGAGGGTTCAATCGGTAGGCCTACTCAGAAGAGAGGGAAAGTTCAATAGATAGGCCTACACTTCATGGAATCCTGGGGAAAGAGTTCAATCGTTAGGGCTACACGACATGTAATCCCCAGAAGAGAGGGAAAGTTCAATAGATAGGCCTACATGACATGTAATCCTCCGGAGAAAGGGAGGGTTCAATCTGTAGCCTACACGACATGGAATCCTCGGGAGAGATGGAAAGTTCAATATGTAGGCCTGCATGACATAGAATCATAGGGAGAGAGGGAGCGCTCAATCTGTACGCCTACACGACATGGAATCATCGGGACAGAGGGAGGGTTCAATTGATAGGCCTACACGACATGGAATCCTTGGGAGAGAATAAGGGTTCAATCTGTAGGCCTACACGACATGGAATCCTCGAGAGAGAGGGAGGGTTCAATCGTTAGGTCTACACGACATGGATTCATCGGGAGAGAGGGAGGGTTCAATTGATAGGCCTACACGACATGGAATCCTCGAGAGAGAGGGGAGGTTTAATCGATAGGCCTACATGACATGAACTCTTCGAGAGAGAGGGAGGGTTCAATCTGTAGGCCTACACGACATGGAATCCTTGGGAGAGAGGGAGGGTTCAATCGATAGGAATACACGACATGGAATTCTTGGAAGTGGGGGAAAGTTCAATCTGTAGGCCTACACGACATGGAATCCTCGGGAGGGAAGGAGGGTTCAATATGTAGGCCTACATAACATGGAATCCTCGAGAGAGAGGGAGAGTTCAGTCAATAGGCCTATACAAGACATGGAATCCTCGGGAGATATAGGGCGGGTTCGGTAATCCCTATAGTATTTGAAGCGAATAAGTGATTTTACTCATCCCTAAAACCTTCTAAAAACTCTGAAATGTTCGATGTTTCAATTGATGTGTATGCACGATAATGGACTTGAAATTGGCCTTAAATTAAACTATATGTTAGTGTCATGGATCATGCTGTAAGCAGAGTAAGTAAATGATTAATGAACTGATTTCAACGTTGTCCTATACAAACATTTTAGTTAATGTTTTAATTTGATAAGTACAGCTGTAATTGTAGCCACTGAGTTGTTAATCCGGCACCGTACAGCTGCAACTGTAAGCCAGTGAGTCGGTAATCCGGCGCCGTACAGCAGTAACTGTAAGCCAGTGAGTTGTCAATCCGGCACCGTACAGCTGTAACTGTAAGCCAGTGAGTTTTTGATCCGGCACCGTACAGCTGTAACTGTAGCCAGCGAATCGTTAACCCGGCAACGTGAAGCTTTAGTTGTAGCAAGTGAATCGTTAACCCGGCACCGTACAGCTGTAACTATAGCCAGTGGATCGTTAACCCCGCACTGTACTATAGCCAGTAAGCTGTTAATCCAGCACCGTACAGCTGTAGCTGTTAGCCAGTGAGTCGTTAATCCGGCATCGTATAGCTGTAACTGTAAGCAAGTGAGTTGTTAACCCGGCACGTACAGCTGTTATTCTAGCCAGTGAATCGTTAATCCGGCACCGTACAGCTGTAATTGTAGCCAGTGAGTTGTTAATCCGGAACCGCACAGCTGTTACTGTTCGCAGTGACTTGTTCACCCGGCACTGTACAGCTGTAACTGTAAGCCAGTGAGTTTTAAACCCGGCACCGTACAGCTGCAGTTGTAGCCAGGAAGTTGGTTATCCGGCGCCGTACAGCTGTAACTGTAGCCAGCGAATCGTTAACCTGGCACCGTACAACTGTAATTGTAGCCAGGGAGTTGTTAACCCAGCACCATACAGCTGTAACTGTAACCAGTGAATCGTTAATCCGGCAGCGTACCGATGTAACTGTAAGCAAGTGAGTTGGTAACCCGTCACGTTACAACTGTAACTGTGGCCTGCGAATCGTTAACCCGGCACCGTACAACTGTAATTGTAGCCTGCGAATCGTTAACCCGGCACCGTACAACTGTAATTGTAACCATTGAGTTGTTAACCCGGCACGTACAGCTGTAACTGTAAGCCAGTGAGTTGTTAACCCGCACCGTACAGCTGCAGTTGTAGCCAGGGAGTTGGTTATCCAGCGCCGTACAGCTGTAATTGTAACCAGCGAATCGTTAACCCGGCACCGTACAGCTGTAGTTGTAGCAAGTGAGTTGTTAACCCGGCACCGTACAGCTGTAACTGAAAGAATTCCAAGTTCTTCTTTAAAAAAGTTAACTTTTGGCAAATACTATTTAGTTTTTTCCGAGAGCATACTAAAATAGTTGCCTACGTGCGGTTTGGATAAATGGAAAATGTTTCGCCGGAATTGTGTGGTTTTTTTGTTTGTTTTTTTTTGTTCTTTTGTATGTTCCTTTTTGTATTTGTTGATGGGCATTTCAGAAATCAAACACAAAAGCCCTAAAATTGTAACTTACATTTAATCAACTTGCAAATGTAGACATTTCTAAAAGTATGTTAAATATAAACACAACATGTCAAAGAACAAGGCTATATTTTAACAAGTTCTAAACCATAGACAGAATGCCATTTAAGTTATTTGGTCAATCGACAAGTAACCCAGGTAAAACTTTCTTGGCCTTCATTTATATAGCAAATTAAATTGGAGTGAGTTTGGCGTATCTACGTCTGGCAATTTGTTTTAAAAAATTCTGGTTTACTTTTGTAGAAACGATTTTCACTTATGTGAAAAACAATTTCAAATATGTAAAATAAAAATTTATTTTACATGTCTAGAAGTCTTTTCAACATTTGTATAAATTATGTCAACATATGTGAAATTCTTTTCCACATAAGTAAATAAAACACCAAAACCTAAGTATTTGACATATGTGGAAAAGAATTTCACTTATGTAAAATAAAATTGTATTTTAGATATGTACAAAAGAGTTCCACTTATCAAAACAACTGAGAAATGATTTCTTCCAACAGCAAGGGACTGTATCCAACCTTCGTTTGTGTTCCTATCATTTCGTGTAGACTTTCAAGAAGAAAGCAAAGACGATAAGAATATATTACATATGCTGTGCAAGTTAAGTCTTAGCAAGGCACACTCCCAAATCAATTTGATTAGAAAATGGGTCACTGAAGCCAGATTACAACAGCAACAAAGCAAAGATGCCTGTTGTATATAGGTCATTGAGTGCAGACTGCCACAAGTCGAAAACTCCCATATATTCAGCCTACAGTCAACAATACAAAACCATGCATTTTATTACGGGTTTATTCTTGTTCATTACTTATAATGTAGTATACATCAGTTGATTTTTCCGACGAATCAGACCATGGAGCTTTATAGGTCTATGATCAGACGTAGTAGTTTTTTCGACAGGATCGGTTGTAAATTTAGGCTTATTAAACAAATGTAGTTTCCCTCATTTATTCTTCCCTAGAAAATAACAAATCTTGGGAGAAATGCAGAGGGTGGATGTTCTTGCGATCAGATTGTACTTTTTGGACAAATTCATTGCCGCTAAATGCAGGCTGTGAGGGAGAAGTCTGTAATTGAGGCCGTGAATGGTTTTATTTCACATATCTACAAAAGATTTCCACTCACCTTTGTATTTTACATCAGGGAAAAATATTTCCACAAAAGTTAAATAAAGGCTTATATTAGATATGACGAATTCTTTTTCACATATGTTGAATTCTTTTTTACATCAGTGGAATTCTTTTCAACATATGTAAAATAATTTATTATTTTTACATATTAGAAAAATAATTTCACATATGTAAAATTATTTTTCACATATGTGAAATTATTTTTCGCATATGTAAAATAAAGTCATTTGTTTTAGATATATGGAAAAGAATTTCACATATGTGGAAAAGAATTCCACATGTGTGGAATAAAGGTAGAAGTGATAAAACGGCTTTCCATAATAACCGTTTTCTTCTCAGTTATGATTCTCTATAAGTATAAACAAGTCTCCCAAAGGGAGATAAACGTAAATCAAATTACCAGATGATGGTAGCCGCCTTACTGAGAGGCTTTATAATGGGACCTAAATTATGCGAAGCAGATAAAAATGCTACAGCCACTTTAATTGTCCTGGATTGCCTCTCACTAATATAATCGAGGTCTTCACACATTATCTGGTAACTTGATAGCATTGTGTTGACAACCCAGGTCAGCCCATGAAACTAAGGTCTACCCAGCAGGAAAATCAGTTGACTCCAGATTCCAAGTCAATTCAGCTTCTTGGTTTTTTGATTGGGGTTTAACGTCGCACTCAAGGGTATTTCACTTACATGACGATGGATTGTCCATTTTACACTGCTCATTGCCTTATTAGGGTGGAAAACCGAAAAGAATCTTCGTAAAAACCACCCCCTCGATTGCCGGAGCCACAATATGTGACGCGCTCATATACCTGATGGTCGACAGACGGAATCGATCCCGTGGTATGGTTAGCAAGCTTACTCGCTACCATTAAGCCACAACTCGGCCATTCCTACTCAGAGCCGACACGCTTCGGGTGCTTCTAATATTGATCGAATGTCCAACACCTTCAGGGTTGCCTAATGTTGTGTCCCTTGGGATAAAAATGAACATTTTTTAATCCTTTCTGTTTAAAGTCGAAAAAAGCACTTCAGAATTTTAATTAAAAAGGCAAATTTGAGCCCTTTATTGACTTTTCCAGCAAGTCCTTGACAAAGTGTTGTAGATTAATGGGATCATTACAGAAGGCTAGGCTCAAAGATTAAACCCATCTTTAGAACTATTCAATTGGATTAGCCCCCTAGTGTTACATCAATTATAAACTAAATTATACAAACAGTCTAATTGTTTTGAGTCTTTCATTTTTTGTTTTGATGTTCACGAAATAGAGGAATATCTGCTTGACGAGTTTTCATTATTATATTTCGAAAAGATACCTCGCTCTCGTGCACCGAGTAATGGTTTTTGACATGTTGTACTAACCTAGGTGCGATATCAAAGATGTCAACAACTGATGCTCTGCGCAAGGGAGATAACTCTATATAATCCCTATGTACACCAGCGTAACTGATGCTCTGCGCAAGAGAGATAACTCTATGTAATCCCTATGTACACCGGCGTAACTGATACTCTGCGCAAGAGAGATAACTCTATCTAATCCCTATGTACACCGGCATAACTGACGCTCTGCGTAAGAGAGATAACTCTATCTAATGTACACCGGCGACTGGTTACGTCCCTCTTTATTATTTATAAATGATAATTTTTAATTACTCACTGGCTTTTTCAAATTTCTAGCGAAAGGATTTCGTATTAAAAATGTCCTTCGAGGCCTCAGAAAGCTTAAAGTCGCTCTCATCATAAACAATATATATCACGTGACTAGATTTACTATATATGGGGGCCCAATGTAAAGGAAACTACCCTCGAAGCCTTTGGCATCAAAGACAAGACATCACAAATTCAGGACAATCACAGGATTAAAAACAAATAAATAAAAAAACAGGTCGACTCTATGTTGCCCCTTGAGAACTCCAATGTAACAGGAAACTCCATCCAATCACCCGCCAAAAATTAACAAAACTGTACACATATTTACGACAAGGATCTCATTTTTATTAATAAGACAAAATTGAAGAGGTACCAGGATTAACGACAGTACAGTGAGTAGGTTCAACAATCGAAGAGGTAAGCTATGCACCAGGATTAACGGCAGAATACGGAGTAGGTTCAACAATTGAAGAGGTAAGCCATGCACCAGGATTAACGACAGTAAAGGCAGTAGATTCAACAATTGAAGAGGTAAGCCATGCACCAGGATTAACGACAGTATAGGGAGTAGATTCAACAATTGAAGAGGTAAGCCATGCACCAGGATTAACGACAGTACAGTGAGTAGGTTCAACAATTGAAGAGGTAAGCTGTGCACCAGGATTAACGAGAGTACAGTGAGTAGGTTCAACAATTGAAGAGGTAAGCTATGCACCAGGATTAACGACAGTACAGTGAGTAGGTTCAACAATTGAAGAGGTAAGCCATGCACCAGAATTAATGGCAGAATAGGGAGTAGGTTCAGCATTAGAAGAGGTAAGCTATGCACCAGGATTAACGATGGTATAGGGAGTAGGTTCAGCAATTGAAGAGGTAAGCCATGCACCAGAATTAAGGGCAGAATACGGAGTAGGTTCAGCATTAGAAGAGGTAAGCTATGCACCAGAATTAACGGCAGTACAGTGAGTAGGTTCAACAAACTGTATGTTGGTGAAAAAATAATCCGAAAGTGTTATTACAGATAATTAAATTGCAACCAATAATTAAGTTTTTCTATGTTGATATATTAAAGTCGCAAAACTTTAAATGCCTATTTTTGGCACTTCAGTTTTAAGCAGACCACATTCGCATATTTTGAATCCTGACTATTTAAGCTTTCTAAAAATATAAACATATATATGATACACATTTATATTCTTCTGTATAAGAGACTAAAGACAACGGGTTTTCTGAAAATCGACCAAGGGATCCAGCAAGACCGTAAAGGGGATGCTGTGTACCCAGCAAGTGAAACATGGGATTAAAGGATAAGTGTTTGTGACGACATATCAGGATACCGCCGAATTAAAGTTTTTCTTTCTTCATAAGTATAATCTATATGTAGGGTAAGACTGGGTCATCAACACGAACTTTGTCGCTCCCATTGGTTTAATAAGCAGCTTGTGTTACACTTCTGGAAAATAGACCTATACAAGAATGTCAATGTGCCTTAAATCGGAGAGAAATGTAACAAGATGGCTGATAAGGGTTAAAGTACTGGTGATAGGGTCAGAGGACAATACCTTAGTTCTATTGTAGATGACACTGGACACAGTAGGGTTAGGGTTAGGTGGGGTAAGATGAATCAGGAGGCGATATGTAACAGTGTATATTGTTGATGTCAGAAGCTGTTTGTTTGAACATGTGGGTCCATCTGTATGAGCGCCTTTTTATGCTGTATCTTCCATGTGGTTGATCTGAGTTTCCAATGTATGACTACAAAGTTCCATCAAACAAACGCTGTTTGAAGCACTCAAAGTGAATTTAACGTTTTCAGGTTTGCTCTTTTCTACATTCACATACATTCACATATATTCTACATTGTCAATCTTACCCCATTCTATTGTTGTCTAGACTAGGTCTTGATAGTTATTTATGCAGTGTTTGAGTTAGTTGTCATGCCAACTATTTTTCTGCTTGACACTCACTCCAAGTCGGCCAATAGCGGGTAAGAGGAAACACTTAAGATGGGGTAAGATGAAAGATTTTTGGGGTGTATCAATTTACCCCATTCTTCTACCCGCCTCTAATTGATTACAGTTACATTACGGAAAACGGTGCCTAGAACCTACAACCGAAAAACAGAAAGGGGCTCAAACCCACTTAATGTAAACGGGAATTTAAATAATTATTGTTTAATATTTCTGCTCAAATTAAATAGTTAATGATATTACGTTAGACTTCTGGCTCTAGGGCATTATGTTTAGGCTCATACCCATTAATAATTATTGCTCTGAACTGTGTCCAATCGAAAAGCCTTTCAATCGTTGATGGTGGTGTTAGTGTTGTCCCTTACTGTTAGAATACACCGTCCTCATTAATAATAATAATTGCTCTGAACTGTGTCCAATCGAGAAGCCTTTCAATGGTTGATGGTGGTGTTAGTGTTGTCCCTTACTGTAAGTATACACCCTCCTCATTAATTATAATAATACTTTATTCCAGACAAAACGTCCATATACAGAGGTACATATCTAATAATCAAACCATTTTACTTGTATTAGAGAAGTTCTGATCACATCAGAATGAGGAATAATTTGGAGAATTACATTATCAGAACATTTAATCCTAGATTTGAAGCTGAACATGCTTTTTCGGGTAATCTCAGTGAATGATGGTACACCATTTATACAAAACAGGAAACTGGCACTACAGTCTTTCCTATAACACATTAGCCATCGAAATGCATTATTGTACATTATCCGTAACTTATTAATGCAGGTCTTACTGTAAACACTCAACAAATGACAGCAATTAAGAGACGTACAGAAGAAGAACAGGAATTAAATTTTTTTATCAAAATATTAGCACGAATGCACAGCTTGCGTTTTTGATCTTCAATATCAGTATTATCAGACAGATCAGATCTCAATATGTGACCCAAGTAACAATACTTATCCACATATTCTAATCGAGTACCGCCCAAGTTTACAAGTGGAAGAGAACATACCTTATAAGATTAACATCTACATAACGTAGATTATGTCATGAGATACTCCATAATCATTACAAATATCACGTAAATGCTGCAATGGCTTTGCAGATGGACAAATCACCAGCATACATTAAATGATTGATGAAGACACCACCAACATTACAACCAACATTAGAATCAGATAGACGAGTATCCAAATCATGCAAATATATGTTAAAAAGAAAAGGGGAGATAACTCCACCTTGTCTAACACCGTTATTAGCACCAAACATGTAGGAATAAAAAAGAACTCTTTTGGGAAACAACCATGAGTAAAAATAGAAGTTATACTTAGAAATGAATGGACATACAATTTATCATGACAATATTTTAAGTGTTCGGTTGTTAACCCATCATATCCTTGTGATTTATTACATTTCATATCACTAATAATAGATTGAATAATTTCAGGAGATTGAATGGGTAATAGATTTGATGGAATGGGGCGTTCTGCTAATACATTAATTACATCATCTTGACACCCTCTATTAGCAATACAAATAAGTAAGTTTCTAAATTTATCACCCCATAACAAAGCTATAGCCAGCTCGCCAACAACACCCTCAATACGATTAGGTAATAAGGTAGCTTTTCCATTACTATTCTCAATTTCTCTCCAAAATTGGTCATTGTTATAACTAGGATATGATTCCGCTATCTTGTTATAGCATTATTAAGATGTTCACTGGATATACAATGATTCAACCAAGATGTTACAACATGAGCTTCACTGAGAAAAGATTCACTATCACGAGGTAACAAGTTAAAATCTGAAAAATACATATTATTTTCCTTACAAAATTCTTTTAACTTATTTCCAAAATTCTTACATAGATTGGCATTCCAGTCGCCTGCGATAATAACTTTGATGATTTCACTTTCTTCAATGACTGTCCACGAGTTCAAGTCCACCTGGAGACCATCAGCTTATGAATGAGTCAAATGATGTGGCGTAGACAAAGTTTCCTCTCAGTTTTCCACCATCCTAAGCAAGAAATCATTTGAAATGTTCAAACTGCCGTCATATAAGTGAAATACCGTTTAAAACAACGTTAAACCTCAATCAACCAAATATATGCCAATGTTTACCATGATATGGACAAATAACTGTAGGCAAACTATTTGCTTTGAAATTGTGTTGTGGCTGTCATGCTGTCTTGTTTACTGTTAAGTTAATGAAAAAAAGAAAATATAATAAAATAATTTAGAGTTTAAATCATCATAGTTATTTTTCTTGTAAATCCTTTAAAAAGAAATGCTTTATCCTACATAATATTTCTGATAGAACATAAGATTCTCAACCATTATGAAATACACCTGTGTGTTACTTCAGGTTTAACAAAAGTCAAAACTTCCTAATATGGTTGACAAAAACTACGCAAACCCTTACGATAACTTAGAGGAGAGGTGTGGCATGTTCAGTTCACATAATTTCAATGGTTAAATGGAAAATTATACATGATGAGGGCAGGTCAGTTTAAAGGGTCAGGGTAATTGAATCAGAAAATTCAACACTGAGGCCAGCTCCATGTTGATAAGGTGACCTAGAATTAATCTGCTCTAAACTGTTTGCACACTACACTATCCAGCCAGCCAGCCAGCATGCCTGCCTGCATGGAATTTTCTTTTTATTAGCAATAAAATATATTTTGCCCTGTGTAAACTAAAGGGCTGTGTTCAAAATATTTGCAAAGAGAATACCAAACCACCAAGTATCAACCACTGGCATAATTTTATTGTTCTAATATTTGGTTCAAGTAGCTGACACTTGAGTTCATAGTTGATGAGACATGTTTTATAGACTTGCCTCAGTCAGCCCAGGTGAGAGGGTGCAGATTGGAGGTAACACGAAACCAGTTGTCAGGATGATTTGTACTGTGCACTGTTTATTGAACCTTTCACTTTCACAAATTAAGTTGAAACTTTTTCAAATTTATAAATACTTCTTAAATATGTCCTACAACATTATAAAGCCCTTAAACCTAGTCTTTCAAGTAGTATTTTCGTTATTTTGGGATAACACTTTCTTAGTTTGAACATATTCTAGTTCTGAAAATTTGGCTGGTTGAAACTAACTCATATACATGTACCCATATACTGGGTTATATGGATAAAATATTGTTTACAGTTCGAGAACTAAAATGTCTAATCTCAAGTCCAAATAAATTGATCATATATCATGTAACACTGTAAATACTTCTTACTTTCTTAAAGCGAAAGATCCCATATTCCCTCAATCTTAAAAGCAGGATAGAATATCAGTTTTGCATGTCCTGGTTGATACAGCTCAATATATACTTAAAAATATCAGATGCCTAACACTAAGGATATATGAGCACTGTTCTTATGAGATTTGTGAAATTTACAACCATACTAAAGTTCTGGAAACTTTCCTTATTTATATAATTTTTTAATGTCACCTGTTTCAGTGCCTAACTCTGAGGGTCATGGGTTCCATTCATGGATGGGTTTCAACCTGCAAATTTTTCTGAACTAGAATCAGTTCAAACTAAGAAAGTGTTATCCCAAAATAATGAAAATACTAATAGACTTCACTTTCTAAAAGGCAACTAACTCCAATATGTACAATAAACTGTTTATGCGAAAAGGAACCCTGAAAAGGAAAGCTTTAATCAAAGCAAATGAATACTTACTTCATTTGTTGTTTGGTTGTTTAATGTAGCGAGGATAAACAATGGGCAGGACATGCATTGGGGTGGTTGGGGGTGTAAGACATACTGACACTCCTACCTACAGACCATGCATGGCTTTAAATTGATTTCTCTTATAAATATGTTTATATTTTCTGGTTTATTTTTCAGATTATTGTTTCCATGCTGTCTGTGCCGGCCATATTTTACCGTCCGAAGGGTCGAGAAGAAGACTCGGATGCCGCACGAGAAAAATTCCAAGTGGCTGAGAGTGATCACCTGACATATCTCAACGTCTATCAGCAGTGGAAGAGAAATGGGTCAGTCAGCCATTTTAAGCTGCGACTGAGCAGCTGTATAACTCACTCTGTCAGTCTGTCTGTCTGTTGGTCGGTCGGTCCAATTTTCCCTCATGACGAAGGAACAGGATAGAAACCAAACCGCTTAAGATAGAGAATTCAAATTTGGAATGTAGCTTAATATGATGCTAAACTAAACTCCTATGGGATCATTCTGAACAAATTTCAAGTTTCCTTGGCAACAGTCTGGATCTGTCACTTTTTTTTTACATGACCATGTAAACAGGATAGAAGCCAAACCGCTTAAGATAGAGAGTTCACATTTGGAATGCAGCTTAATATAATGCTAAACTATTCTCTTATTGAAAATGGGGTCATTCCCAATAAAAGGTTTCCATGGCAACAAACATGCCTCTTTTTGGCATGATGTGAACAGCATAGAAGCCCAGCTACTTAATATAGAGAGCTCACATATTATCAGCTAACAATAACATTCTAAATAACCCCTGTCCAGTAAAGAAGAGCTTAATGTCACAGCTATAGCGATTCTATGCTTGGTTTTTTTTTTTAGCCAGGAGGTGGGACATTGGCTGTGACAGGTTATATGACAGTTGTGGCCTGGGCTAAATAGGCTACTCTGCTCTCGTGTTACATCATACACCTGGTACTCAAACAATCCGACAAAATCTAAATAAAGATTAATTTAATTTATTCATTTACCATGGCTAGATAAAATGTAAACTTT
>JARFOD010098083.1:0-16869 GCA_031763545.1 Mopalia muscosa
CAGAGGGAGCTATTCCAACACGATAATGCTCGACCCCACACGGCATGTGCTACAGTGGACTACCTCGCCAACAACAACTTCAATGTCCTCCCATGGCCCTCCGGATTTGAACCCTAATGAGCATCTGTAGGACCAAATCGATAGACGCGTGCGTCAGCGCCAAAACCAACCATTGACCCTTGATCAGCTGTTCCACATGTTGCAGGAAGAGTGGGGAAGGATTCCACGATTGATTCGTTCCATGCCCAGGCGATGTCGCGCAGTTCTGGCTGCAAGGGGTGGGCACACAAGGTATTGACTTTGGCTCCACCTGGTGGTCAGTTGTGTAGGCAGATGGGACAGTAAATTTCGAGACGGGTGTTCCATATACCAATGTGTCATTGAGCCGAATTTCATATATGTACATTGATGACATTATGATTTCTATTCATTTGAATAACATATATGTCAAAATTCTCTTTCTCTATAAGCGATTTAACCTAGTGTTAGCAACTAATATACCTTCGAGCACTAGTCCCCAGGGCAAAGGACAGGTCAAATCATTGCCTAAGTCGATCCATGCCGACTATTGTGAAGCTTTTGGTTAAAATGTTTGAATTATTTGTATTGCAATGATAGCCGTACATAATGGACTACATATTATTTACGACGAAGATATATCGTATATACTTCAGATATATCGTATATACCTCAGCATAGGATGTATGAACTGATCATATACTTACTAAATTAATTACAGAAAATGTTTTTTTTAAAACGTCAGAAGCGAAGTCATATTATTTATAGTGATGATTGAGTAATTTTATGATTCCTCTTTCAACTGTGACAAACCGACGTTAGAGAGAGTTGCCTTACATTTGTTTGTCCTGGAAACTTATCTGCGCTAATATTAAGTGTGTATATTAGGAATAAGGTGACTTCTGTGGGAATAACGTCTAATATTAGGTGTGTATATAAGAATAAGGTGACTTCTGTGGGAATAAAGTCTCCGATAACTCCCTCCGTTTCTGATATACAAACATCAGTCCATGGTAAATGATCAATAATTTTGTTCAGGAGAGAAGTTTAAAGGGTAAAACATTCTACGATTCCTTTTCACAAGAGCAAATACTGAGTATATATATATAGTAACTCTGTCTGGCTAATTGGTGAGGGTGACTACATGCTCTGCAGAGCAAATACTGACAACAAAAATAGCTCTGCGGAGCTGCATATGCTCTGAGGAGCAAACAGAGAATATATAATATAAGTTCTGTGGAGCTGTTTAAGGAGGTGACTATACTGAGTACAAAATTAGCTAAACGGAACCAATTTCTAAATATAGCTCTGCGTAGCAAATTACTATCATATACCTTATAATATAAGCCTACCTAAAAAAAGAGCTCTGCAGAGAGATTATGTATAAGATACACAATCTACAATACATTACTGGGACAGAAACACAATCCACCAACGAATGTGGTATGATAAAGGAGCGAGAATGTAAA
Organism: Mopalia muscosa; assembly: GCA_031763545.1. Lineage (NCBI taxonomy): Eukaryota > Metazoa > Mollusca > Polyplacophora > Chitonida > Mopaliidae > Mopalia > Mopalia muscosa. The sequence continues at coordinate 1,488 of JARFOD010098083.1, forward strand.
TCGTTAGGTATAAATACGGTTAACCCATGGCAGACAGCCAACGTTTATTGTGTTAAAAGAAAACGTTTTCGTTCACAACTTCTAAATACCGGCTATTGAAAATGTTTATAGCTTATGATTCTTTGATTATTGTTTAGTTAAGTGGAGCTATAGACTTCCGATTCCACTATAAATGGATTTAGTGTAGTAGAGAAAAGATACAAACGGGTTTATAGTGAACAGAAAATCAGCTGCTAGTGTTCGTTATTTACTAAACTACATCAGGTGTTCTAAGAAGATAAAAAACCTTTTATCTGAATTGTGCTCACAATACAATATCATCAATAATACATTCCTAACATCCTTGGAGACTGATACTTAATTTGGACAACAGATGACACTATTATAGTATTGATTCATTTCGTCTCTAGGTGGCAGAATGATGAATAAAATGTATAGTCCTGTGTTCATTAACTTTACAAGGCACATGAGCTAAAAGAATGTCCTACATAACTGAAGATTACAGTGCTTTCTTCCTATGATATTCCCCAAAATTAATCATAACGTACTCGTCTGTATATATTACATGAACTAACAGTTGAACAAAAAGTCAAGGTATATCATCCTTATTTAAAACTGCTTTATTTTTATCCTCCGAATGTTGAATAATTATAGAACTATGATGATTATGTCATTTTGGAATCTCAAGATTTATTATTAAACTGTTTGCTATTTATATCTTTACAAATTACATCAGATCCGATCTAAACATATTTGACAAAAATATACCACAAAAAACATCGATAATTAAATTAATCGATTGGCATTAAAGCTATACATAAATACTTGTTTCGTGTAACTAAGCACGGGATTTTCCGCACGAGCACGAGCTGACCCGTATCGATCCTCCAAACACTAGCATCAACAAAACTATGCGATGCCCAAGGGCAGCAACATACAATTTAGGACCTTCAATGTCCAAGGCGCGCCATATCGACTCTTATAACGCTTTTCATTTGTATATTAAATTCACCTGTAGTTTTGATAAAGCTGTACAAAATCTTAAAAAGCCTTCAGTCGCAACAATTCAGATACAGATATCACATGCTATGCGGATTAACCAAACAATGATTTGGTAATGGAAAAGATTGAGTGTTTGTAAGAGATTTTCAACTGTGACAAATTTCACATTACCAGAATGAGCACGTTCCATTTCTACGTCTTATTTAGAACAGAGTGCTAATTACTGTCGGTCGAATAAGGAAGAACAGTTAGTTGATTCAGCTACACGCATTTAACAAGACAGATGCAGTGTTGACAACGTGGTATCTTTATAATTAAGCTCACTCGTCAAATCGTCGACTGTATGTTCTTGTGTTGCGCTGGAACGCTCAGGAGTGTTAGACATTTTACATTTTTATAGTTTTTAAATTTCTTCCAGAATGAGTGAGAAATGTAACGATTGACAGCAGGCGTATTTAGTGACATTAAAGGAACGGGAAATGTGAAACCTTGCATCTACAAGCCTCGCGTGGACCAGAATCTTCTTGCGTTTATTTCGGGTAACGTCTGGTAGCAATGCAGTCAAGAAAACTATTTAAAAACATTTGCTGTATATGGTCCGGTTATAATCGTTTTACTTTCTGATAAGAAAAAAATAGATAATGTTCAAGATAATTTTATTGTAGATAACATTGATGAGTGCAGTTAACCTTTATTTACATTCTGGTGTATGGGGCCAAAGCACAAAACAATTTCACGGAAAGGAGAGTTCATCCTAAGAATTCTGATGAATGAGATATCAAGGTGGCCCTAGAAATGAAATTCACTTTCAGACGACGACTGACCTTTAGAGACCCTGGGATGGTAACCCAAGATACCCGGATAGATGAGCACAGTGTATGTACAGCCGTGTCTGTCGCTGGTCAGTACATATTTGCTCTCAGTCTATAGACATTTATAGATTGATGATATGTGTCGGGAACAAGACAGACGAATTCCCCAAGGACCCAGGCTACATTCATTCTTATAATGTCCCAGCTTAGGCACCTATTTCAAGTGACCAAGTATCGGTAAATAAAAGTATGCTACAATGGAACATGAAAGCGATTTAACTTAAATTGTTCAGATGGATTGATCACAGAAATTTATATAACTTTGAAAATTCCATGAATGTTGCTTGTCGCAAATATGAAAAATCTTCGGCTCTAATTAATACGAAGTTGGGGGGTTAATATTAAAACGATAGAAGTCTGTCAAGAAAACTGTGCTTTTCTCAATTACCCTTCGCATATTGTATCATACTCTTTTAATATATAAGTACAGATTCCGAAATGTGAAATTTCTTTCCAGAGCCTAACTTAAGTAAACTTGGTAGATACACCATTGAGTGCAGTTGTGAATCTGGTGGTATGAAATCATATATTGTATTAATATACGGTTCTGCTTCCCGTCAGAAACGTTTTGTCAGAAGAACCTTTGTCATTTTCACAATGACAAAGCTAAAAAGTGCCCTTATGTATTTTGGCATTGAAAATGCCATGTGCTTAGAAAGCGACTTGTTTGGTTAAATGTTTTTATGTCAGATTTTATCTGAGCAAATTGATGGTGTATATGTCGTATGTATGTTATTGAATGAAATCTTTTGTATAGAAAACAACGTGAGATTACACCCACAACTCGCTGCAAATATCTGATATCAAACATAAGTTAACAAACTGCACTTAAGATTGAAATAATAAATATTGTTACAGAGACTGGGCCTTCCATGTTCATTTGCTTCTTTCGGTTCCAACGAATACCCAAGGGTATGGACGTGTACGTTGATATACCAGAAGTCGGAGCATCGTCTGCCGCCTACTCCTAAGCCATCAGCGACAAAAACCTGCTTATGGATGCGTCTAACGTTTTTGTGATCAGACTTACAAATATCAGAATTCTAGATTAAAGATAAAGCTGTGAAGATAGCAGCTGTGAGATCAGACCTTGACGCTGACTGATGAATTGGTCTGCATTTTGCCCCCCTCCTGATTCTCCGGCATGTCTGAACAAAATACCTTAGAACGGGCAGAACCTATTTGTAAATTCATCAGACAATTTCTGTGAAAACAATAGTACAAAAATAGTCCGTTCACTGTATGTGTTATGCAATAAGAAAATAGTATAAATCAAGAGACAAATTTATGGCAAATATTACGTATACCGAACATTAATGGTAAAGAATTATACCAAAGATTGAACCAAAGACAACACAGCGAAAATTCCGACTGAAGTGAATGTATATTTTATTGAACAAATACCTTCATCGATGCAACAAACGTCTAGGTCCCCATATGGACATGAAGGTTAGTCTGAAAGGATATGACCTATGTGTCCCCAGAAAGAGGTCATCTGGCTTTCCACCAATGTTAGTACACTTCACGTAATATCAGAATTTGTCTTTTATTTCTTCTTATTGAGCTATTTATGCCGTACCTTGAACCAGTGGAGATGCGTGGGTTTTATCGGTTATAACCCGTTTTGGATCAAATCTTGCTGATCTAACGTCGCAAAAAGCAGGTCAGTAAATAAAAAAAAATAATAAGATTGTGAGAGGAACATCAGAAGTCGTGGTTTCAGAACATGTTTTTAGATAATTCCATCAAAACGTATAACCTATTAGAGCCTGACAACAGATGTTTTAGGGATACCAGATACTGAAATTCAGATTAAAGTATAGGTAATCGTGTGATCATAGTCAGCAAACATCGGTTCTAGGATCACTATCGAAGCTAATAACGAATAAAATCTATAATAAAGATCGAAAAAATGTTTCAATGTTCTAAATTACAGGTGTTTTTCCACTATGCACAAATGACAAAGAATCTGTTTTACAATAGTCAACCCAATGTTACCAGGAACTTAGGGAGCCTACCTTTGGTTTTGCCAATGTAAATCAATAATCTAATTTTGGGACAATTGCCTCCTCCGTTTCAATTTTATCACAAAATAGTCAGTGTTAACTGCACGGTAATGTCGTTCAGGGGCTTTGGGTGGTAAAAAGGATTCCCACGAAAGCACATTAGGTCTCTTTAACAAAACTATTTATTGCCTGAATTACACCTGTGGATTGCATTACCGTTTAGTTATCTAATTGTATTTGGAGTCTCGAGATAACTCACAGAATTTTTTCAGATATTTTCAGATATCAAAGGCATAGTAGCCTTTAAATGTTTCTTTTATAATCAGAAAACGTTTATATCAAAAGATTCAAAACATTGTCCAGTTGAAATGGCTTAAACTTTGAGAAAGCATATAATTTAATGATTTCTTTGTCCAGTTAAATGACAAATATCAGCTACATTATACCACTGGGCTTTGAGTAATTGAGTGAATTTATTGACTTGGCGACTTCCAAAAAATGCATTAAGTACAGAAAGAGTGAGTAGGAAAAGACAAAAATGTGTCTGGTTGAGAAGAAACACGAGCAGCAGATCTTCGTTATAAAATAAACCCCAGCAGGTGTTCTGTGATCATAGAAATCATTTTTCCTTGAATGGTGCACATCATAAAATGTCATTAATATTATATTATAGCATCACAGATTTATTCTCAATTTAGACAAAAGGAGATACTATTTCGTCGTTGATGTATTTTGGCTTTAGGTGGCACAATCTTGAAACAAGCCCCTTGGCGTATTTTCATTAGTCGTGCATAAAGCTTAGGTTCAGCACATTACCCATATATCAGTGGAAGAAATCAGTTTATACGGCATACATGCCACAATATTAATCCATTCATCTCCACAGATCACTCCGTGTCCAATTGATTCCTTCGAATGTCAATCTACGATTCCTAATTTAATATGTCGTTGATGGGATGATTAGAAAACATAACTTTAATGCATGTCTGCTGATCATAGGCCTTTTGGAATCCCGGATATTTATGAAAAGAAAAGTATATTGATAAACACTATCGATTCATAAGATTCAGCGCCAAGGAGGACGTTTACGTTCAAATACTTTAAACTCCACATCCAGACATATGTAACCGAAATATAATCTCTAATCACATTAGGGATTTATCGATAAACCAAACTCAATACACACCAAACTATAAACAAATGTTAAGTTCGCGTAATAAAGCTGATTTTTCAAACGTTCCCTGTCTTGAAGCTGGGATGCTTATCGTCCGGAATAATTTTGGTTCTCACAGATTTCGTTTAGAATATACTTTGACATCTACCAGAAGAAAAACAATTTAGACCAGGTAGAGTAGTATCTAAGAGTGGCATAAAAAAGAATACCGACTCGAAAGTAACTGGCATATAAAATATATTATCCCGCTGAAAAGCTCTCCATTAATGGCATTATCATCACTTGCTGCATAGATTGGCGGTGTTCCCACCAGTGCATTGTATATACCCACACTGTCAACAACATATCATGTTTCCACCGTTGATAATTTAATATTCATCTAATGCTAAGAAAAAGAGAGCATGGTTACCAGAGGTCTATCAAGCAAAAAGACCATTCGTCAATGCAATAATTCCTCTTTCTTTACAACCCCAGGAACATCAACCGATCCATTACTGTAGTCCATGAGGCCATGAATATGATACATATAGCCACTGGTGTTATCTCAAATTAGTTCAATGTATATTGTTCTCAAAGAATTAACTTTTCTATTAAACCTGGTACTTCAATTCAAGCTTGAAACAATTTCACGGAACGAAGAGTTCGTCAAAGGCATTATGATGAATGAGATATCAGGGTGGATCTAGAAATGAATTTCACTTCCAGACGACGACTGACCTTTAGAGACTCTGGGATGGTAACCTAAGATACCCGGATAGATGGGCACAGTGTATGTACAGCCGTGTCTGTCGCTGGTCAGTACATATTTGTCCTCAGTCTGTAGACATGTAGAGATTGATGATACGTGCCGGGAACAAGACAGACGAATTCCCCCAAGGACGCCAGGCTACATTCATTCATATAATGTCCCAGTATAGTCACCGATGTCCACTAACCAAGGCCATTGTATCAGAGTATGTTGTTTAAGCGGAGCCTGTAAGATGTTAGAATTAAAGTGTTTCGAGTTAGATATCAAATTGTTAAATATCAGAAAGATTCCATGATACATTTTTTGATAATTTAAATTATGCGATTCTATAATTTCATTAAAAAAATATATACCCATTTGTATGAATTAATCGATGGGTACAGTTTACATTATCTATAATTAGTAATAATATCCCAGCCATAGCGAACTTGGTGTTTGATATTAGCACATGCGTATTCTCATTCTCTATTCTCGATTCACAGCTTGTTTGAATGTTGTTATTTTTATATGAATACAATTTTTGGCATTTGAAATTTCTTGCCAGTGCAAACCATGTTTTAAGAAAATTGGTAGATACATTCACCATGAAATCCAGCAGTGACCCCGCTATTATGCATTTATTAGGAGTATCATTGACGTTTCTACTGCCTGTAGGAATACTACAGTTACTCCAAATATCGGATATAAACAAATTATTCAATATCAATTTCAGAAGAGAGTTGAATGATACTTAAAAGAGAGACTTTGTCCTTCAAAATTCTCTAAATATTTGTCTTTTACAAATAATAAAAAGAGGCATTATGATTAATAAGATATGAGGGTGTTTGTTTTGTTTGTCTGTTACAAATAATAAAAAGTTGACTGGCTATGGACGTGTACGTTGATATACCAGAAGTGTGAGTATGGCCGTCTTGCCTACTCTTAAGCCATTAAGGACGAAAACCTGCTTATGGATGTAGCTTATGATACATACATGTATAGCCACTCGTGTTACCTCAAATTAGTTCAATGTATATTGTTTTTCACGGAATTAACTTTTCTATTAAATCTGTTACAAATAATAAAAAGTTGACTGGCTATGGAGGTGTACGTTGATACACCAGAAGTCTGAGTATCACCGTCTCGCCTACTCTTAAACAATTAGGGACGAAAACCTGCTTATGGATGCGTCTAACGTTTTGGTGATCAGACTTACAAATATCTTAATTTTAGATTAAAGATAAAGCTGTGAAGGCAGCAGCTTTAAGGTCAGACCTTGACGCTGGCTGATGAATTGGTCTGCATTTTGTCTCACTTTTGATTATCTGGAGAACCCAGAGTCATTAGAATGTGTACATAAAATAAATTCTCGCGGCGAAATTCTTTACCGAGGCCACATATTGTTTCAAGGATAAAGAAAATAATCCAATATGGAATGACTACCGTTTATTAAACATATATTTTCATCGATGCAACACACGTCTTGACCAATTCCAAACGATATTCCCTTTGGATTGGCAGTAGGTTTAAAAAAGGTCTTACCTATGCTTTCACATAGAAGGGCATCTGGGTCTCTACCGAGGTTAGCACACGTAAGGCTTTGTAATGCATTGTATTGCCATAGTTTGCAAATTGTTACGAATTCTTTTTTTCTATACTTCCGACTTATAATAATCAGTTGAACAGCGTTTCCAGGGGTTTTATAGGTGGAATAGACTAAAGGGTACGGTTTTGAGTGGATGCTTCTGGATCATACACCTGCCTCTCTTTTTCTGTGTCGCGGTTTCGATTCCAGCGCAGAGTTGGTGGTTGATATGCTAATTACCAGCGAAAGGTAATACCTTTAGCATGTTCTCTGTTTTGGAAGCAATCCTGTTGGTCTAACATCGCATGGTTAATATTTAAAAAAAAAAAAAGTGTTATTATAATAGGTTTATATATAATGAAATGTAGGTGGATTGTGTATTTAACGGTCTGGGTTTTTTTTAGCAATTTTCTGGTACTTATGTCAAGGATGCCATCTGTTTTGTATGCTAAGGATAGCCAAATAATCGATCTCTGTTGGCGTGTCTTTCACATCAAGGATATTTTATGCAGGGAATTTTACTGATGGGTAGAAATAAAAGCTAATGATGAGCAGAAGCAGAAGTATATAGGACGCTATATCAATTTTGCATAGCAATTCCAGCACTGCATTTTTGCATATTTTGTGGTGACAAGAAACACGAGTAGCTGATCTTCGTTATTAAATATACCACAGCAGGTTGTTCTGTGACCATAGAAAATCATTCCTCTTGAGTCGGGCACACAATGATATGTCATTAATATTCAATTCACAGGAGCATAAAAGACTGATTCTCAATTTGATCAAGAGGAGATACTAATTCGTGGTTGGTAAATTTTAGCTTTAGGTGGCACAATCTCGTCTTAAACGTAAAGTCGAATTTTCATTAGTCCTGCAAGAAGCTTATGCTCAACAAACTACCCATATGTCTGTGGAATTAATCGCCTTATACGACATACGTGCCCCATTACCAGTCGATACGTCCTCACAGATGACGCCGAAGCCACAAAACTCCTTCAAAAGAACCGTTCGACGGGTATCTGACTTAACAAATTGTCCATTTATGATACCTAATTTAACATTGCGTTGTTGGGATGTTAAGAGATCTGTACATTAAATGATGTATTATGATAATGTTCCTTTTTGGAATCGCGGACCGTTTATCAAAATAATCGTATATCAGTATACATCATCGATTGATAATGTTTAACGCCATGTTGGTCATATCGGCTGAACTACTTTTAAAGCACATCCAAACAGATGTAGCAGAAATCAACACTCACGTCACATTAGATGATGATCGAATAACCAACTCAATTAAGATTCAAACAAATCTATATATAAATGCTTTATCCATGTAGCACTGACCTGGTTCAATGGGGAATGACAATATCACCTATTCACCGGAAAATCACTTTTTATCACTTGACGACTACTAGTTAGTAGAGCAGTTTGCATTCCGGATCAGTTATAAAAATAATCGCACATCACTAAGCATTATCAATTGATATCGGTTAATGCACTTCGTTAATTTACGTCAATCATATTTTCAAGCACACCTAAACATATGAAAACAAATGACAATAGCCCCTGTTCACCATAAAAACACTTTCTATCTGTTGGCTTCTACTAGTAAGTAGAGTCCGTCAGATGCCTTAACATGACAGTTGCACTGTGGATAACACGACTGATTTCTTTCTGACTTTCGTCACCGGTTGAGACGTTCAATGCCAAACTATTATCTACATAGACGACCTCTATGGTACCAAACCCCTGTGGTTGCTTACAGGAAATGGCATTATAGGCAACTGTTCTGTCTCAGTCTGACGCAAAAGAAACGTTTACATTAAAATACCTCCAATGAATTAAATCGTCCCCATGTGTCACACAGAGTGATGGTGTATCGAGTAACACATAACCTTGGTCCGGCTCCATAAAACATTTTCTGACTTTAACCCAAAATAATAAATTTGATATTTTTGCCACTTGCCTAAAGTCAGTTTTAAGGTAATACCTTACGTTATAAAAATTATGCTAAAATATTAAATGTTTAAATTACAAATTGAGAAACGTGAGGGCCTTTAAACCTTTTGACTTAAGTATAAAACTACCTTTGGAATCGGGCCCTTACTGTTAACATATATCAGCTTTCACATTTGTAAATGTAATATTCCTCCAATGCTAGGAAAAGACAGCATGGCTACTTTTGATCTATCAAGTTAATTGACCATTCATTAATTGTATGAACCATTAGTGTGTTAACAAGGTGTGAAGAGAAGTGTTCGAAACATATCTCATTTGTGCTCTCAATGTGGTTCAAATCTGTTAAACTCAATAGGCGCTTCCATTCTTGCTTCTATACTTCATCGTTCTAGAAGAAATCGGTAATAAGTGCAATTAACCTTTCTACTAAATCTGGTACTTCAATTCAAGCTTGAAACAATTTCACGGAACGAAGAGTTCATCCTAAGAATTCTGATGAATGAGATATCAGGGTGGTTCTAGACATGAATTTCACTTTCAGACGATGACTGACCTTTAGGGACCCTGGGATGGTAACCCAAGATACCCGGATAGATGAGCACAGTGTATGTACAGCCGTGACTATCCCTGGTCAGTACATATATGTTCTCAGCCTCCAGACATGTATAGATTGATGATATGTGTCAGGAACAAGACGGGCAAATTCCACAAGGGACACCAGGCTTCATTCAGTCATAGTGCTCCGGCTTATTCGCCTATTTTTACTGACCGAAATACTGTAGATAAACGTATGTTTAAGCCGGAGAATCAGAGAGGATATGGAATAAAGTATGGTTAAAGTTGATGGCTTTGTCATAGAAACTTGGATTTACATGAAACTACCAGAACATGTCCTAGTCACTTAGTTAGAAATTGGTCTGTCTTTGAATTTTATCATTTAACACCAATTACGGATACATGGGCTGTTTGAAGGTTTATTGTTATATGAATACAATTTTGACATGTGAAATTTTTATCAAAGCAGAGCTTAGATAAAATCATCATAAAGTCTAGTTCTGCCTTTGACATTATGCATTTAATATTTGCTACTGTTTACTGTTATAATTGTTATCTCAAAAGAATTGTCTTGTTTTTATAATAATATAGCTACACTTTGCAAGTATAATCTCGAGTTGGTATGCATAGCCTATAAATATCTCGAGCGAAGGTAATAACCATGTACAAGACATTCGGCATAAGTAAAGAACAAATCAAACCACAAAAGGGTATTTCAAGGAAAAGAAATCAAGCAATGAATTTATCTGCTAAGTGAATGAGATTTACAAGCGATCTGAAACAGAGGAATGTTAAATATTTTCATTAGATCCTTTAGACTTATGCTTCTCTTGCACGCTATTACGGACCTAAACGCGAGAGGAATAGACATTTAAGGTACAATATATCGATATTCTAGTATAAGAAGTAAAGCAGCACAGGTGCTAGGATAGTCATATTGGAATACATCAGGAATAATGTATTACTTTGACCATTCGCTTGGTTCCCAATAAACACCAAATTTATACAGCATTGTAATAATCTAAATCCAGTGAGCTTCTGGGTTGTCCAAAAGATTGGCCTGGCTTAATAATGCACAGTCACATAGACATTTAGTTGTGACGGGATGTCATACACAATTGTTAAAAGTTAAATTTACTTTTGAACAAACGGCCCCGGCTTTTAAAATTTTCCGTTTGGTTTCCCCTTCACAGAGATTAATTGGGGTTTTTTTCAATTGGGTTGATTTCAAAATGATCTTTAACCGAATAACTATGAAGGGAAAATGTACAGCTATGGGATTTCAGTTGCAACCTAATTGAACTCAAATGAATGTGGCTTGTACCCGAAAGGGATATTTAGCTTCACAAACATATAGTTTCAGACACTATATATAGCTTAGAATTACGTCGATAAGTTATAAATACCGCGCGTATCAGACATAATTCAATTAACATGGCAGTTAAGATATAAATAAGTCAGGTTCTTTTCATGTTTCTGAGTGTCTAAGTGCAAGCTAGGTTAGCCATTAAGTCAGATTTGGGTCATCCCGCATCCCTTCTTATGGATGCGCCTAACGTTTTGGTGATCAGACTTTTAAATATCAGAATTCAAGATTAAAGATAAAGCTGTGAAGATAACAGCTGTGAGCTCAGACCTTTGTCGCCCGCTGATGAATACATCTGCATTTTGTCTTACTGCTGATTCTGTGTTCTGAATCTTTAGTGTCTGAGAAAATATCTCAGATTTATAAAATTGACCAGACACTGACCATTTGTAACATTATAAACACCAGACATATTGATCCTTCATTCCTTTCATTACATGTTTTAATCAATCAACAGTTGATAGATATAGCAAAATTTACATTATTAAAATAATTTGAAAGATTTAAGAAAAATGAAGAAACGTTACTTTAGCGAATGTCTATAAGGCTGTGTAAAGAAGGATGAGACTGAAGTTGTGACAAGTCTCAACATATGTCACTTGCTAATTCATGGAAATAGTCGATGTAAAATATAATATGAATTGACTGGCGTTTATTGATCAAATACGTTTATCGATGCAGCAAATGTCTTTTTCAATAGATTACAAATTCCAAACTATGGCCCCGTATATGGAAATGACGGTTTAGTCTGGTGGATCTGACGTATGTGTCCATCGAGAAGGTCATTTGGAGTTCCACATAGGTTAGTACACTTCACGCATGGAAACGTGCGGTAGAGCCATAATTTTATAGGATTTGTTTTCTTATTTTGCTATTGATACCGTAAACGTGCTAGTAAAAACGAAATTGTTTAGGATAGTTATCGCCTTCAATGCCGAATAATATAGAATCAGTTACGCAATGTTTTTAACATCGACTGTACCACAGTATGATGAACACATTACTCATGGTCATTGTATTTCTCTCGAAAAAAGTTAGTGTATTTTAAAAAATGCCAATTTAACACAATTTATTACAGACCAGTCTTTATGTAGAAAACACTAGTTGTATCAGTGACAATGTCCTACTGTTACAGTAAGCAGTATTGTGTTTTGGCTTAATCTTCAGTGGTATGTGTTGCCTGTATTACCATCTGTATTTTTATCAATTATCTGGTATTTGCGTAAAAGAAGACAACTGCTTTGTATTCTATGGATAGCCAGAAGAATCGATCATCTCTGTTCCTGTATATTTCCTGTCAAAGACATTTTTTTGAATAATTTCCATCTTGCACAAGTCTGAGCAAATGACTAGGAATAAAAGATGCACTGGAGCAGAGGCATATAGGTCTATAGGTGAATCGGGGTACATAACGATACTATTCGGTCTACACGTGGCAATCAAATCCATTTCTGAATATACGTGCCGGGCATAATCGTCAAGGATATCTACGGGACAAAATTATTTTTGGAACTTACTGTCACGTTAATAAATCTCCAAAGAGTTTATGTATCTTACTTCTTTACAGCACGTGTTAACATATCACTGAACAGTCTCTTTCTGCCGAAACCAACCATTTTGCATTTACAAATCAAACACCGAATACCTGTTTGTATCATATGCTTTCAGGAGACTATAACTCTTCAGATCATAGCGATAACCGGACAAATCAAGGCGATTTAAACGAGACAGTCTTAAGCTACTAACACAACTGAAAAAATAGATCCGGAACCAACACTTTAAACTTCAAACAAACCAAAGTCATGTCTTTATCAATCTGATACATTTCTAATTAACTGGAGTCATATTATGACTTCAGCTAATTAGAAATGTATCACATGTAATTTTCACATCATGTTGACATGTGAAAACATGTTTTGAAGACATATGTCGATCGATAATAAATTTTCAAGATGCCAACCGTATCAGTTTCTCTGATACTCACGACATTTTAATTAACAAAATCATCAACACCTCAAATCTGGTTTGTAACTATATATTGGAGATAACTATTCCTTGAATGTCGGGAGCACCTTGAAAAATTCATTCACGGCTGACAATTTCCTTGTTGAAACATATCAAATGTTTTCATTTATAATATCATCTAACGTAGATGGCATCTTTGGTTTTTTCCGCAGTTTGTTTTAAAAATGTTAACATCGACCAAAACTCTTATATATTAATTTCTTTCCGATTAACATCGAGTCAAGATTCATAAAGCAAAGGTGAATACAGATAGATATAGATAGAAATCCATCCCCGAGAGTAATTATCAAGGCAAATCGACGTTGATGTCTGTCCAGATTAGCAGCATAATTTGCATAAAAGTTAAAAGGTCAATCATTGGGTCATACATGTATAACACACACGCCGTCAAAATGTTAACGTTGGCGAAACGAAGATAGTTTCGCGAAACATTGACAACATTCCAAGATTGTACTGACTCAGGGGGTAGGTTAGTACATACCGGTCTGCCCTCTTGCTAATAAACAGAACCAAGCCTCCGTCACAATGCCAATAACGTGATCAAAGACCAGCTGCATGGTTTCTATGTATATTGGCTAATTTAGAAGGATCATTGACCTGGTAACTCCAAGATAAATGGATCAAGTGTTCTGAGAATGAGTAGGAATTGACCACATGTATCTGTGTGTCGAGAAACGCAGCTGATCTTCGTTATTAAGTATACAACAGCAGATGTTCTGTGGCGATAGACATTGTTCCGTCTACTTTGTACACATTTATAAAAAAAAGTCATTAATAAAACATTGCAACACTAGAAGCTGATTTTCCATTTGGACAAAAGAGAACACTATTTTGCTGAAGGTATCATGGCTCGATGGAATCGTTTCATCTTCAGGTGGTATATAGATGTATATTCGTAAATTTATTTGAAAGACATTTTAGCTGCCGACTTATTTTGCTTTATATTCAATGTATACAAATGGCCAAATCATTATTTCCTACTTGAATACTTCTGTCTCGGGTTAATACCTCAAAGAGCTTACGTATATATCTTAGATTTATCAGAGTTTAGAATACATGTAAAAGCATATTCACTTCACATCGTATCTCATTTTCATTATTTGATTGATTGTTGTTTATAGTTATTGTTATACATATAAATGGAATATTACAAAAGAGCTAATCTAAACAAGTAATACGCTAATGTATCATATAGTAAATTGAAAAATTTCACGAATTTCACAGCGATTCGCCAACTGTGTGATGTAAGGACGTCAATCCATAAAGCTGGCAAGTGTAACCAAGCTTATAGCATATATTATATCGAAGAAATTACTTGAGATACTTGGACAAGAGCATTGAACATAAGCTGCCTAACTTGTATATGGTGTTATTTCACAGCATACTCAGTATTTAATTGGGATGCTTTGTAGAAGAGCGGAATTTTAAGCACGCCAATTTAACAAACAGTAGATTGGTTAATATATTTAGCCATTTATGTTTGATTTGTGATGTGTTTTTGTTCACAAGGCTTGTAGTCTGAATGACCTACTTTTATCAACTAGAAAGCGTTTGTTAAATTAGTCTGGCTAACCCAAAACTTTCGTCAATAATAAAACAGAACAACAGTTCATGTTTCAGGCGTTTACATGTAGTAAAGTATTTTGCAAATTAAGAGACCGTTGTCATCCTCGTTGGATGTTTGATTGTTGATATAGTAAATTTCAGACTAATGTTTGTTTAATGCAAAACAGAAAACCGGTTATTTATACCATGTCTATTAAACGTTATTGTCGTACGAAATTACTATCATTGACTCAAGGCTTGAGTCCAGGTCAACCCAATGTAGGTCTACGCAATTTTTAAACAAAACTCATGAAGGTCATTTATGGGGAAGTAACTGACAATTCCTTTAAGCTTCTGTATAAGAATAGCCCCTTCTTAATTAAAATACAATCCAATGAATATTTGATGTTAATACAATCAATATTTGACGAGTCCAATGTCACTTTGAGTTGTTCGTCTTTCCCTATGATTCTTTGTTATCGCAATTCTTCTACTGTAAACTTCGCTTTTAACACAATGGAAAGTTTTTGTATCGTTTTCTCCAGTGGAATGTTTGTCCAAAG
>JARFOD010098094.1:0-16866 GCA_031763545.1 Mopalia muscosa
GGACACCATACTTTTGATTTGTCGCTGAACCACTGACTGTTGTCTACATACAAGGTACACCTTCTATGGATTTTCTCTGCACCCACTTTGGTCTAGTGATGAGGGAGAAAAATTTAAATTGTAAAACGCAATACTTTTGATTCTTTTTGAAAGTATTATCAAATATGAAACATGAATTAATTATATAATTGGGGGCCAACATTAGTGGATATTAATTTGTTTATTTTTAACTTAAGAACCGATATCCATAGAAAAAACTCTAGAACATTGCTGTTACCAGCTTGCCTTGGGCACACTAAAATTACCCTTTGCAACAGCTCAGTCAATTCAGCTCCGCAATCCTACATGCCGCTGATATATAATCCATTTGTAGTCAATTTAAAATTTGACCAAAGCAACTGTTTTGACATTCATAGGCTTTCTTTATTTCAAACCCTTGATACAATTTTTTTTCAGGCAAACTTATGAAGTATTAGATGTGCGAGATGATGCTTTTGATATCTAAACATGTAAGTAAGTAACTTTTTTTATCATGTATCTTTTTACAAAGATAAAGAGAAGTGAATATAATAAGTAACATCATAATTAAGTAGGTAGGTTGACAATAATAGTTGTACATGAGAACTTAAAACCTAGGGCATGGAGTTTTATTGACTACTTTTAAGCCCATTGTGACAAATTTAGCAAAAGTACTTATTATTTTTTAAAATTATTTCTGTAAAGACTTTGTACCCTAAATAAACTGAATATTTCGGTAAAATAGGGTGGAATATATTGCTGTCTTAGTGAAGCAAAAGAAAGAGCACTGCACTATAAAGTGATATTCGTCACCAGTTACATCCATATTAAATTTATATACTGATGCATTTAGAGGAAAACCTCAGATCACGTTACACACCATGTCTTGCAACTTCAATATCTAACATGTGATTACCTGTTCTGAATCTACAAAGATAATTTTGAGAGATATGATTCCATACAACTGATCTTTGACCATTCTATGAATTGTAACCTTATTTGAGCTTTCCATTTCACCCTGCCATACTTGTAAGTATGGATCAGGAAGGACACTATCAAATTTGTTAATATGCCAATTTGTGTTTTTGTTTTTGTCAGGCGAAACTTGGCCTTGGCAAAAATAAATGCTGTGGCCAATGGATGATTTGTTGGGTTGGGGGAAGTCCATGTCAGGTTTCACTGGTCCTGAAACTAACGAAAGTGACTTTTTCAGGATGAGCAATGTCTTAATATTAAAGACTATATTAAGAGCAGTTCAATTTTGTCCAGGTCAACCATATCTTCATTTCTGCTTGTCCTCGTGGCAACTCCCCAAAAGGTAAAGTAACAACACTTCAATGTATCACTGGGGCAATAAGCTGGAAGTGCTATTAAATTGTATCTGTTCTGAAAAGACGTCATGGTATGTGGAAAGTGTATCTCTGACACACTACAAGTGATTTAATCTGCTGTATTCTGGGATCAGTGTAGAGGGATATAGATATCCCTTTCCATTGGAATCTGTGGTCCATGGATAGTAGGTTATACGTAAAATGGCTTACTATTAAGGCTATTTTTTGCAGGAAAGCACATGAAACCAGTTACTTTTCACAACAACGACTAGAAGTTAAAATAATTTCCATTCGAAAAATAAAGCATTTCCTTTAAACATGTTAACTGTGTGGGTCCAAAGCTTTTATTTTCATAAAACCAGTTACTTTCGCAAAACAAAGCAAACTGCGGAAACATCATCTTGGCTGTATTATAAGTTCTACTCTTTACTATTTAACCCTAAATTATTTAATCTCTTGTAAACTTCATAATTTTAATACCTATTTTGGAAATAGAAATCAATCCAATTATTAATTATCTCATATACTTTATAATTCCAATACCTATTTTGGAAATAGAAATCAATCCAATTATTAATTATCTCGTATACTTTATAATTCCAATACCTATTTTGGAAATAGAAATCAATCGAATTATTAATTACAGTGAAACTTGTGCCCACCGACACCCCACGGGACCATGGTCTATTGGAAATATGTCGGATTAGACAGTGTGTCGGTATTTCAGGGGTAGCACCATAGACCAACAACAACAACGACGACAACAACACAAATCAGATGAGGAGACAAAGTATGGAGAAAAAAAACGGTTGCTTTGTTTTATTGTTGACACAAAACATATACTGTATAAATAAAAAGCAAAAACGCTCCAATATATGCAAGTTTAAAATATACAAGCTTTCTTATTGGCCCGCCATGTCACTTGACAATTTTAAAACATCGGTGTTTCCTTGCTTTGCCTATGACAAGCGGTTTCAGCTTTTCTCCTGAGTCACTTCATGCAAACATTACAGTGACACGCTGTTTTGGGTTTTTGATACCACTCATACTTTCCCCTTTCTCACCCAAAGTCTTATCGGGTAGAGCTCTGAAAAATAATCCAGTTTCGTCACAATTAAAACGATCAGAAGTTGAACAACCAGTCACAATGTCGGGAAGCCGCTGTTTGTAATCATCCACCATTTCCTCATCAATACCGGCACTCTCGCCACAGACTGAAGGCCTTCACGTTGTAACGTCGTCTCCAACTGTCCAACTAACCATTTGAGGCCTTAAAGTCAGTCAAATCAAGATGGGTTGCAAGGTTAAGAGCTTTCTCTTGTGTTATAGGACCTGGGATTGGGATATGCTTCGCTCTCGCTTGTTGGAACCATTTCCATACAAGCTCGTTTATCTTATCAAATGTGCATGACATGTTGAATCGTTTCTTTTGCCCACTTGAATTTTTCTAATACTGATTCAAATAGAGTTTACGATTTTTCAGTATGTCACCGACGGTTGACCGGCCAATCGCGAAAGTTTTCCCTAGTTCAGACTGCGAAGGAGTTTGAAAAGACCTTCATAAGTCGTGATCAGTTTCACTTTATCCGACAAGGACAGTTCTACACGCAGGCATTTGGCTGGTCGAGTTGACATTGTTTTGTGTGCATGGATAAATTGATGAATGATGATTCTTCATTTTTGCTCGGTATTAAATATCGGTATTGATATCTTTTTCAACGGAACCTTTTCGAGAACGGCACAAGTTAAGTTCGGATAACCAAGTCAGCCAATCTACTGCTTGTTATTGTAGCTGTGTTAATTTGAAACCCAGGCAGAATACAAAAGCTGGACCATAAACAGGAAACCTTGGACACATTTCCTCAACAGACTACTTAATCGGAAGCTGTGAATATCCCTACCTTTACCGATTTCTTCTAATTTATTTCCCTAGTTAGCTAAATGTTTTCAGTGATAAGTTTATCATCAACTGCGCCTTGGTCGATAATAAATCTGTTTGTGTCACCGAGAATAATGTACTAGTATAACCAGAGGCAGGAATCTACGTTGATGAGGTACAGTTCCACAGCGCATGTGCTAACCAACCGGTATCAAAATCTGATATTTTTAGAATTAATCGATTACTCATCTGTTGATGCTGATAAAAACAATAACATGACTATTTTTATCAAACTTATTTAAGAAGTTATTTATATTGAAGGGGTCTGGATTGGGTCAGGAAAGAAGAAATTGTGATATTTTTGCAACATGAGCTGTTTTTGAGGCAAAAGTTCCCGTAAAACTTCTGGAATTCGTAACTATACGCCATTTTAACTTTCTGTTTTCGCTTTTTGCATGCACTTGGTACATGGAAACCGTTTGTGATCAGCTTTTATGCTATTGCTCATGTATTACCCATGTTATAGGGACAGCGGATACAAAATCAGCGATATCCTGCATGAAAGATAAACAGGTTTTCTCCTTTGTCCCCAGTTTGATTTAATCAACGGCAATTAAGATGACCTTTTCGTAACCAAAAGGGAATATTGAATTTCTATCGATTGATATGGATGTTGTCTTTCTTTTAGAGTATTGTAAATCCTGAATGGAATCAAATTTAGATGGATTATAACGGTTCATAATTATCGGCGTGGTAAATGCATGGTTGTTTTTCTTGCTCCTGTCTGACGAACGGTACCTAATTTTTTAGAACAATACTTGTCTTGACACCCGGGAATGAAAATATTGTACCGTTTTAAAAATTATGTTAAACGTTAGACACACAGGTTTCATACAGCCAGCAGTATTTTATTCCATCGGTCTGGAATTGTCTTGTACATCAAGATGTCAGTATTAAAGTATGTTAATTAGTCTATTGATCGGCCTCTTCATTTGTCAGAATTAAAATATATTGTTCTATCGGTATTGTTTTATACTTAAAAAAATAGCTTCCATAGAAGCATTGCATGTTTTTCAGCCTATGACTTTATTGGAATCTTGTATTGTTCCGTGTGGAACCCTTTACACTAGCTGTAGCTAGTTTATTCACCTTCTTGGCTACACAGCGATGGCATTTTTGTCTTAATGCTTTCCTACAGAACCATCATTTCTTCTTCTACAGAACCCTGAAAAACTTTATTTCTGAGAGTGTAAAAGATACGTATAAATCGGGTACCTGGAAAGGATATGAAGCACATTCCTTCAACAGATTTACTTGGGCAGCCCTTAAAAATCTTCAAATCAACCGATTTTCTTGTTGATTGAATTATTTCACACATCATTTCGTTATCATCTCAATATTACAACTAAATATCGTGTCTTCAATTAAAATAAAACTCAGTGGCTGAAGTCTGTTGAGCATGAGGTGATAGACTAAAGGATAGTTAGAGCAATTATAACATTGCGTGTTCCAAAGACCTTATATCCCACATGTTCACTGATGAAACACTCTAATATCTCAGACGTCTTACACGCGGAGACGGACAGTCTACACATGGAACATCTTCATTACTTGATTATTAGGAAAATCAATATATATATAATTGCATATCTGCAGGCTTTGTGGTATCATGCCTTATTAAGAAAACAACATATTCCGATTCTGGAAACTCTTTTCTTGTTTTATATTGGTCTAAATCGACTGTTTGTTTTGGTAAAAACTCTTATAGAAGCGAATAGGTATGATGATCTGGAATATCAAAGTGACGAACTATATGCTATATTAATGCGAAAAACATAACACAATGAAACTTAATTTCAGTACGACTAAATGCTATCTGTGGAAGAGCGGATTGTGTTTAATGTGAAAGGTATATTTGGATGTTCACAAGTTCTCACGAGCTTTTGTTGAAGTCATGAGGGAACATCCCTAAAAGTCGCCAATGCTTTTCATTGTAACACATTATTTATGTGGACTTTTGTGATGTGATTTTTTGAGAAGAAAAAAACGGATGAAGATGTTTTGTGCAGAAATGTGTTGTTGTTGAAAATTGATCAAAGAAATATTTTTATTTGTTAGGCAAAGCACAAGGATATGAATTATACCTCTGTTGTATAGGAAAGAGAGAATCTCCCATATTGTCTCGTTTTCATCAATTTTATTCCCGCTACAAGAAAGCATTTCAACTAACGTGTATTTGTGAAAAACAATTTTACCGTTATTTGAAAATTTGACAGTTATTTATTAATACATTTAAATTTAGATAAGATATCTATACAGATAACTGCATACTGCATTTTTGATCAAAACTCAATTAGACTACTCCGGATAATGTCATATAATAACTCCGATTCCTATACGGTCCAGCACCATCCAGGGATATTACATTGAGATACAAGTATCACTAAAGCAATTTACTTTGCTTTCAAAACTTGATTGCATCATAGAATAAATAAAACCAAGGAACGATGGCTGCAGAACTGTCATTTCGTTCGCCGTCGCTGTGTTCAGCATATTGTCTGATAATTTACCAATTAGTAACTAAGATATTTTATTAATTTCAATTTACATCGGATTTTTTTCTACAAAAATAGGTTGAAAATTACTTAACAGTTTAATCAAAGGATGTATATTTACAAAAAAAATATATGGGACTGTAGCCCAAAGTTCGGGGGTTCTAATCCCGGTGTAGGAAAGCAATTTTGTTCTCTGTTCATTTATTTAAAATATATTATTCTATAAACTGAGAGTTATATAATCGGAAATCAGACCATGTCCTGAGAGAACTGAAGCACGCGACAATCTGTATATGAACACAACTCCGCTGGAGAAACCAGTGCTTTAGGTGAGCATTTTGTTATAATTAGTCGATTGCGTGGAATTTTTTTTCTTTCATGAAGGTAAATTGTTCGCAGACAAGACATGAATTATGGATCAGCTTTTTATTGGTGAGTTATATTATCTTTGTGTCTCGAGATGTAAGCAGTGTGTATTACAGGTATATGTTATTCCGCGGATCTGTTGAAATATCACTGTACAACATAAATGTGCGTCATTTAATACGACTGTTTAACGATCTTAAAGATTTAACATTCGGTTTACATTCTGTTATTCAACGTAGAGATGTGATTTTTCATCGGTGTGTGGAATTATCTTGGCCCTTTATGACTTCACTTTAAGGTAGTTTATATCATGGGTTATCAAAATTATCATTGTACTTTATGATTTCAGCAGTAAAGATTTATATTCTGTTATTCAACATTAAGATGTGATATTTCATCGGTGTGTTGTCTTATCTTGGGTATTTATGAATTCACCGTTAAGGTATAGGGTTTACCATCGACCCGTTATTTATCTTGCTAATTTATCTTTCAACTCTACGAGTCACGTTTTCTTCGGCCTCTTAAATTACATTTGTACTTCATGTTCATTAGTACACAGTGTTGTTCCTTATGTAAAATGGCATGATTTGTAAATTTCTTATATAGGAGTATTTGCAACTAGAATGTGGAATGTATTTCTGCATCCAAGCCGTTATTGGAATTTAATCCTGACTAAATAACTGACAAACTAACTAATCAACTAACTAGGCCTATTGTTTTATTGTTATATACAACAATCTAACTAAGTAATTAATTAAGTACATAAATGAACTAAAAAACAAATAAATAAATATCGGTATTGATATCTTTTTCAACGGAACCTTTTCGAAAACGGCACTTATTAATGTCGGATAACCAAATCAGCCGATCTACTGCTTGTTATTGTAGCTGTGTTTATTGGAAAGCCAGACAGAATACAAAAGCTGGATCATAAACAGGAAATCTTGGACATACTTGGAAACTGTGAATATCCCAACATTTACCGATTTCTTCTAATTTATTTCTCTAGTTAGCTAAATGTTTTCAGTGATAAGTTTATCATCAACTGCGTCTTGGTCGATAATGAATCTGTTTGTGTCGCCGAGAATATCGCACTAGTATAATCAGGGGCATTAATTTACGTTGATGAGGTACAGTTCCACAGCGCATGTGCTAACCAACCGATATCAACATCTGATAGTTTTATAATTAATTATCACTTATCTGTTTTTGTGCCAAAAGTTCCCATGAAACTTCTGAAACTGGAAACTATACGTCATTTTAACTTCCTGTTTTCACTTTTTGCATGCACTTGGAACATGGAAAACCTTTGTGACCAGCTTTAATGGTATCGAGTGTCTATTACCCATATTATAGGGACAGCGGATACAAAATCAGCGATATCCTGCATGAAAGATAAACAGGTTTTTTCTCCTTCGTCCCCCCTTTGTGTTAATCAAACGCAATTAACATGATCTTTTCGTAAACAAAAGGGAATATTGAATTTGTATCAATTGATGTGGAAGTCGTCTTTCTTCTAGAAGATTGTAAATCCTGAATGGAATCAAATTGGGAAAGACAATAACGGCATGGTATATGCATGTCTTGCTCCTGTCTGACGAACATACTTAATTTCTTAGAACAATACATGTTTTGACGCCCGGTAATGAAGGCATTTAGTCGTTTAAAAAATTATGTCAAACGTTAGACACACAGGTTTCATAGACCCTGCGGCCGTGGTTTAGTGGTTTGAGTGTTGCTCTACTAATCCTTCTTCGATGTGATGAATACGAGTTCGATTCCGCCTGTGGACCATCAGGTATATAAGTGAGTCACACAATGTGGCTCCGGCTATCACGAGCGTGGTTTTTACCAGGTTTCCTCTCGGTTTTCCACCGTAATGAGGCAAGAAACAGTGGACAAAATGTCGTCATATAAGTTAAATGTCCTTAAGCACGACGTTAAACCCCAATCTAAAAAACAAACAATAAATCCTTCCGGTTTTGCACAATATTAAAGCAAGGAACAATCTGAAATAGACAATGCGTCTTCAAAATATAAGTGAAATACCATAACGTTAATAACTAATTAATGAAAAAAAACAAACTCGAGAAAGACAGTTCAAAGCCCATCTAATTCGTTGACCTTTAACACAATATTGCAAGAAAACTAAGACAAACAGGAAAAAAATGAATGACCGTTTTTGGGATCCTATAATGTATTATACGTTGATGTAAAATTGAAGAGTTGACGCAAATGGTGTAAAAGAAGTAGCAAGTTCAAAAAGTGATAGCAAAAATATTTTTTTATGCAAAATACTTTTTTCTGTAAGTTTTAGAATTTTTTTTGTTGCTTTTTATTGTTCTTCAGAAAAATACTATTCAGAATATATATATATATATGTTGCAAAATTGACAGTAGTTTAGAAGTAAAACGGCGAAATGTTAAAACACTCTGTAGGGGGGTAGAGTATCCTTAATGGCAATATTTAGTAGTTATTGATTATTGTTGTTGCCGACATTTTTCAAGGAGATTCTAAATTGTGGATAATATCAAATGGAGATTGCCATTAACGGTTTATACCTACTGGCATGATAATTGTGTGTTACGTACCGTTTCTTCATCACATGGTTCAAAAGACAGGTCAACGTCCACAAAGAACCTTAGCTTGTTTTAAAGTAACTACAATAACAACGTAATGTATGGAGTTCCGGTCGCCTTTCTATACCTTGAACGTAACTGAAGGTCGCCTTGGGGAGCAACACCTATAGATCATATATACTTCGGTTACGTCTATATCGAAATATATATTATTATATATTGAATTCATGTCTCGATAATCTGTTTCAGGCGAAGAACATCTTGCTACAATTCAGATGCGGAGTCTTGTGATTATCCTACCTCATCCTGTACAAAAGGCCATACGGATGATGCTTAGCATTTTCAGATCTAAAGATAATTTGTTGATGAGCCATTCATTGCTGCAGCATAATAGAATAACTAATGCTCGACTGAGCTCATGTTTTATGGATTATTTGTGTATTTGAACGCACTGACTTCTTGCAAGAACATGTGTGCTTGTCAAAGCCAGCTGGTATCTGATAGGCTTGACCAATGGCATTGGAGGAGGAATACCTCACAGTGCGGCAGTGGATAACTTTCTATGTTAAGCGCAGTTCTGTAATAGAACTGTTGCAGTCGAAGGACTGATGTGCAGTTGGTTGTTTATAGTGGATAATATTACATAAATAGGCCTAAATATCAAATTATAATTGTACAACTTTAACAAAACATATATTGTTTTGGTACCAGTCATTATGTAGGTGTTATAGAATTTGAATGACAGTATTAACAACAGAAGGCAGAATATGTAGAATGCGATAAGATGATAGACAGGACGGCTTGGATGCAGAAAGACATTCCACCTAAACCCAAACCAGTTTCAAACAGGATCCTAGGAATTGGAATCGTGTTAGCAGGCGGTGTTATTCTTGCGGTGGCCTTGATAATTGGCCTGGAATTTCCCCGCCACGTTCTGGAGAAGGTCAAGGACGATCAGTGTATTAAAGACGAGTCCCACCCTAAATTTGAAGAATGGGTAAGTCGACAAATCCTTCTACTACCGCCGACAAATTTTCATTTCTGTTTCAATTCATTTACATTTTTGAAAGTTTTCTTCTTTCATATCTCAATATTATTTATTTTAATTCTTGATATTCTTTCAAACCATCGTAATAATCTTATTATTACTCATCTAAACTTCCAGATATCGTTTTAAACCATAGTCAAAACCTGAATATTAGTTATTTTATTCCGAGACATCGGTTAAAACCACAGTAAAGATCTGAATATGACTCATTTTAATTCAAGATTTCGTTTCAAGCCATAATAAAGATCTTATTATTAGTTCTTGTATTTCAAGATCTTGTTACAAACCATAGTATAGATTGGAATATTAGCAATTTTAATTCCAGATCTTTAAGCCACAGTAAAGAAACTCAAAGATTAAACTCGTGTTATTTACACAGTTTTAGAGACAAAAGCATGCGGTCATCCCTGAAACCAGCAATATTAGTTTTCTAAGAAAGAATGTACATGGATATGTTTACGTTGTGTTGTATCGTTAATTAAAATACAAACGCAGAAAGGAAGGAATGAACCAGTTTTTCAACACACCAATCCATACAATGGACTACAGGAATTTAGCTTTGCCTAGGAGGTTTCCTCTGTCCAAAAGTTGCAAAACATAGAAATTGCATTGCAGGAGAACAAACTAATAAACAAACAAACAAACAAACAAACACCTTTCGGGGTATATCATATATAAGCCTATATCTTGAGTGTGTTAAAAAAATACGCCTTAAAAAGATAAGAGAGCAAGGTAACAACATAATCGATGTGTTTTTATGTGTTTCTCACGCTGCAGGGATTTAATTGTCGCTATAAAATGTATATACTTCGAACTCAATGGTATTTACTTATATGACGACTTACAGTCCAATTAATTCTTACTCTTTAAATGTGGCAGGAAACCTTCGCTGTTGTCTGCCACCACATTTGGCTCCCTCATATCACTGGGGGACAAAGGACATGTGAGCGGTACATCGAAGGAAGATCAGTAGTCCGACGGGCTTACTAAAAAGACACGGTCCAGTTGTTTACTATGGCAATACGTTTGGTTACAAGCCTTTAAGACTAAAAGAGCAAAATAAAGCATTTTGTATATTTATTGTTAGTAAAACAATTTAAGTTCGTTGATAAAATCTCTCGGTGTTAATGAGGCAGACAGTTCTGGCAAAACATTTTTGGAAGTGTTGTTTGTTACATTGTTTATCTGTCTGGAGGATGTGTCTGTCTGGAAGACCTACTGGTATAATTACAATGACAAGATGACCTATTACCATAACCGGGAGGAACTATTGTCGTAACGAGGACAACATATTGCCGTAACCAGGACTACCTATTGCCGTAACTAAGACAACCTATTGTCGTAACAAGGGTGACTTTTAACCATAGCCAGGAGGAACTATTGTGGTAGCCAGGTCGACCTATTGCCGTAACCAGGACGACCTATTACCGTAACAAGGAGGGCCTATTGTCCTAACCAGGACGACTAATTGCCGTAACCAGGACGGCATATTGCCGTGACCAGGACGAAAATTTGACGTAACCAGGAAGACATTTTACTGTAACTGGGAAAACCTATTGCCGTAACCAGGATGACATATTGTCGTAACCAGGACAACCTATTACCGTAACCAGGAGGACCTATTGCCGTTACCAGGACGACTTATTGCCATGACCAGGACGACCTATTGGCGTAACCAGGACGAAATATCGCGTAACGAGGACGATCTATTACTCTAACCAGGGCGACCTATTGCCGTTACCAAGATAATATATTGACGTAACCAGGGTGACCTATAACGGTAACCAGGACGATCTATTGTCGTAAATAGGTTGACCTATTGCTGTAACTACGACGACATATTGTCGTAACCAGAATGAGCTATTACCGTAACTGGGAAAACCTGTTGCCGTTACTGGGACGACCTATTGCCGTAACCAGGACGACCAATTGCAGTAACCATTGCTGCAAACAACAGGACCATGGTTTCCAAACTACCGTGTGATAATATACATATAATGATTCCTTAATTTTATAAAGACAATAACTACTTCTAACAATTTTTTGTCATAATCACTGTTTTGTTTAGTTATCAATTGTTTTCTAAGCTGTATTTAATTATTTTACAGTCACTAAGCATTTGCGTATCGTGCAAACATCTAAATACAAACGACAGGTTACACACTTCAATTGTCGAGCAATTGTGCTTGTCTTTCATGGATCGCATACCATTAACATCGCTGTCGTCCAACACATAAAGTCGGACTTCTTCCATTAATCATTCGGCGAGGTCTGTCAGTGTACTTAGAGTTATGCTGAGTTACGTGTTTGTTGTAGTAAGATCACAAAGTGGTCGGCAAGACTTTTTAGATTTTAATAAGTTCTATTTATGGCTTTGTCTTAAAAAATATTCTGATTACATTCCGTTTACCACGTATTTGTCTGAACCAGATAAAAACAGTCTTAAAGCCTATTAAGCCAGTTCAAAGAGACTGGCTGTCAATAGATGTATGTTTATTTGTTTGCTTGTTTGAATAGATAAAAGGTTTTAATGCCGTAACCATATGTATTTCACTCATATGACGACGGAGTCACATGGGTTTGTGCCCGCTTAAATACTCGCAAAGTCAATAAAAACCACTCACGCGATTGCCTGAACCATACCGCGTGAATCACTTATATACTTGAAGTCGACAGACGGAGACAAAACCCGTGAGCGGTATATCAAAGTGTTATCAATAGAAAATTCAAGCACACCTTACAATTATCCCAAACTTAGGAAAATACTGCTAATAGCTTATTCCCATTTTAAACACACAAAAAGCAAACCATACAACGTTGAAGGTATTCAAGTCTTGACTTAAATATTAAGAACAGCTTTGACTTTATAAGACATATATGCATTATGTGTCATTCTATCGTGATGTTTTTGCTACACCATAGTTAAGGTAATGTTAACTTCCATGTTTATTTATTTTGTTAACTTAATTAATAAAATTTACCTGGACTCTAATGAATAAGGCCAATTAGGAGTAGTTGGATTGAAGGCGTCTATTGTACTACTCTTAAACCTTTATTTATCTCAATAACTGTCGATAATCAATACAGGTTCTACTTAACAAACTGAATCTCGCGATTGCCTAGCAACCACATCCCGGAGATATAGGCATTTAATCGGTTGGCATGACGCCGTGTCAAGTCGGTTGACATTCGTTAACAATAAAACTAATTTATTACAAGACTCAATTTGTCCTTCATTAAACAAATTCGGCTTTACGATGTTTAACAGCGCGTCGAAATAACTTTGGTTCAACATTGTGTCAGCTACTTTTCTCGATCTTGATGCGAATTCTTGAGTAGTTAGAGTGGACGGATGAATTGTGGTTCTGCCGGCATAAACTTGCTTCTAGCTAGAAGCCATTTGCTCTTTGTGTCCTTCAATGTTGTTCATTGTTGCCAAATAAGGAAAATAAAGGTAGTAAAAAGCCACAATTTGTAAAGGTGAAGTTGATTTTTACACTTACATTCTAAGTATACTATATCGTATCTTTTACACACATGCTTCTGTCATAGTTGGTTATTTGGCGGTCGAATATGGTTCGCCCAGTCGATATACCAATGCTTTGTTTGAAATTTGAACCTGTTTTTTTTTTTACATAATCCCAAACATATGTGCTGGGAAAAGAATCATCAAACAATTGGTGTCAAACAATTAAAAACTAAACAAGGGTCAAAATATGAATAAAAAACGATTAAATTTGAAGGATATTTATGAGAGATGAACAACTGACTCAAATGGATGTTTTCCGCTCTATCACTTTGTAAATCCTGGGATTAATGTATACTAATTCCTGGAAAACACAAATTGTCTTGCAGAAGATGTGGCGAGAAAAGAGTCGTCTCACAGGCAATGTCAAACAGTACAAACCTTAACATAGGTCGAAACAGAATAAGTAACTATTAGTTTTGAAGGATATGAATGGGAGATGAACAGCAGACGCAATGGGAAGTTTTCCACCCTATCAGTTTGTAAATTCTGGGATTATTCTATACTAATCCTAGGTAAATTCAAACTTTATACTAGAAGTAGTAGAAAGAAGCAGTCAGCTTTATTAGTACTCGCAAGCTCTTCACAGCATAGTCTCAACTTAGATAGCTTAGATTCAAACAGGCGACCTCAAATATTCTCCATTTTCTGCTAAAAGATTCTCTCGGCTTAAGAATGACTTAAAGCAGAGCTCAGTTCTGTATTTAAGCTGACGGGTCAATATGTATTGGAATAATATCGGCGAAAGTGATAATGTCGTGTTGTTCTGTGATTACAATGGAAGAAGAACTGATTTTAAGTATTACGTCACTTCCTGCTGAGTGTCTAAATAATGTATACTAATCAGCCCCAGACATTATATCCGCTCGCATTACCACAACAGATTCATTTAAATCATTTCATCTACAAGGCAAATCCATTCCTTCCAAAATTTACATTAACCAGCCAGGAAATCGGGCTTAATTCATATTATTTCACAATGGTTATTCAAAAAGAAATCGATATATCATCTAAGGGAGCGGTTTATAAATAAGAGGGTAATTGTAGCAAAGGTACCTTAATAATTTCTATGCTTTCAGCAGTAGTTGAGAGCTTTGTGATGGAAGAGAGACTGGTCGCAATCTAACATTACCTAGCTTTATTCTCTGACATTCTTTGATGTTTAATTTGGCTCTCGCCCAATTGCCCTGTGGCGATTTAACCTATCAAGCAGATGTTTGCATTAATGGTCCCCGCATGTCTTACTCTATGTTTAATAAACCATTCAATTTGATGAGTGGTCTGAGAGACAGATATCTATATATACAATTTCTGCTTTGAGATGTTTCCACAATCATAGAAATA
This sequence comes from Mopalia muscosa, assembly GCA_031763545.1. Lineage (NCBI taxonomy): Eukaryota > Metazoa > Mollusca > Polyplacophora > Chitonida > Mopaliidae > Mopalia > Mopalia muscosa. Next base: position 14,648 of record JARFOD010098094.1, read on the forward strand.
TCTAATAGCTGTTTCCACGTGATTTACTTACAGATGACAGAAGTCAGCTGTGGCTGTGGCTTAGTGGTTAGCGAGTGCGCTTACTAATCCTACTTCCGTTGACAGTTCACAAGATCGGGTCCGTCTGTCGACCCTAAGTCACACAATGTAGCTCCGACAAACACAGGGGTGGTTTTAATGAAGTTTCCTCTCGGTTAGGCAAGGAACAGTGTCGAGTGGACAATCCGTCGTCATATAAGTGAAATACCCTTGAATACGACGTTAAACCTCAACCAAACAAACAAACAAACAAACAGAAGACGTTTGCTATATCCTGACCATTTGACAATGCGTTATGTAGGTTTCTACATAAAGATGAAACTGTGTAACTTTTATAATGATATAGTGTGTCCTCTAATATAACAAACATAAAACGATACATTTTGAAGAGAACACTATGGCCGTCTTGCTTGTTGATGTCAATATGTGTGTTTTGTGATACATGTAGAACAACGCGTGAATGTTTTTTGATTGGGATTTATTTCAACATCATACACAAGTTGATCCAATTACACGATTGATAACATCATGATCATAATCAAAGCAAATATAATGTAGTAAAAACAAAAAACAAAAAAAAAACAAAACAATTTATTGTTTAAACAAAGATCAAAATAAAACTGTGTACGAATAATTGTTGATTATGTTACAGAAATGTTCAAATTTACCAATTTCTAATTTAAATATCTATACACGTCAAAACATTTAGGGCAATATACTAATTTATAAATTTATGCATATGTTTGTATCTGTTGTTAATTGTATTTTATAGCCCATGCATGGATCATATAAAATTCATAGTCGTATTTTGTTCATTCTCTATTATACATATGTCTAAAACAGATTCTAACTTTTTTGCCGATGTAAAACAATTAGTGGAGATTTTGGCGGCGGCTTCATGTTGCCCTGGTGTACTCAAAGCTATTTGGCAAAGGTGAAGCCAATCGGGTTGTGATGCCATTGTATTACGTCCTGGGATTGTCTTGTCTGTCCGTCCTCGTCTTGGTTTGTTAACAGTGGGGTCGAGGGTGGTTTCCGCCACCCATTGCGCTGGCACGCCGTCGGGTGAGCAAACTAACCTTATTGATACGGCGTTAAACCCCAATCAAGCAAAACGGGCAAACCATAATATTTATGCATTGTTACGTAAGAACAGTTAGTTACTATAGGCCGTTTATTCAGATGTTTGTTTGACTAACTGACATACAAGATAAATGAACATCTGACTGTGAAGAGCGGAAATAGTGTTTAACGAGGTTTCCCTTTGTTTTCCGCTAAACGCCGTAATATATTGGTCAAACACCAGCGAGTATGACGTTAAACACCAAACATAATATAGGTAGACACGAAAAGCGTTATCGACATTTATATTAATGATTACTAATAAGAACATAAACGGAAATTTTTGTGTAACTTTTCAGACAGAGGATGAATTTTATACACGTTACACCCGGATCTATTATTTTTTGATAACCAACAAGAACGGATTTCTATACAACAAAGAACCACCGCAGGTAAGAAAAAAAACTGGCCTTTCGCAATGTCAGAAGAGTCATGTCATGGTTTAGTACATGTCGGAACATCCTTCTATTTTTTCGATACAGGTACAGTTATACCGGAGCATGTCGGAACATCCTTCGATTCTTTCCGTACAAGAACAGTTATCTCGGAGGTGAATGGAAGCAATTATATTACACGAAAACGTGTAATGATGACGCCGGATATTTCGTTGGCATGCGAGGATATCAACCAAAGTACTCGCTTTATAAAAGCCCGTTTCACGGATAAAAATCACATTTAAACAAAACACTGTTCCTTCTTATGTATGAGTTGTTGAAAACGATTCCAATTTCGTCTGCTGAACGGATGTCGAGCAGTAGGCCCCCTATTTCAATAATATTGAAGCTCCAATGAAGTCATCATATTAACACATGGCCTTCAGACAAAAACAATAAACTAGTGGACAAATCCGTGCGAGGTACCTTCGTCAAATGAACCGCTCAAGGGATGTTCCGACATGGGTTTCGTGGCTATGACGTCATGTGGGAACATCCTTCGACACTTTCGGTGACATGTCGGAACATCCTTCGACACTTTCCGTACCGGTACAGTTATCTCGGAGGTGACTGGAAGCAATAATACTACAAGAAAACCTGTAATTTTACAGATACAAATCTGCG
>JARFOD010098105.1:0-16865 GCA_031763545.1 Mopalia muscosa
GAATAAGCTTAACTGTGTACTGAAATTAAGCTTAAATTTGTTAATATTACTAAATAACTTAAACATTGCCTTTCGACCTTGTAAAGATTTGTTCTTTTGCGTGACATTAAAGTTAACATTGTAGTTTAAAACACATCCTAAATAGTTAAATTTATCCACCTCTTCTAATTGTTCACCCTTGTACATCCATACATTTCGTTTAGTTCTGAAACCTTTCCTAAAAACCAGTACTTTACTTTTATTTACATTAACTGTCAAATCCCATTTTTTACAATAATCCTCAAGAGTTTTTAGCATCTGCATTTACCCTTCGCAGCTATCTGACATCAACACTGTGTCATCAGCATACATTAATAAAGCAACAGTTATGTCATCTATAGTAGCCAAGTCATGCATGTGATCAAAAAGATCAATTTCTAGGTCGTTCACATAAAGGGAAAATGAAATGGGTGAAACTACCTCACTCTGGGCTAGACCCGACTGTTGCTCAAAGAAATCACTCAGCTACCCATTACATTTTACACATAATTTGACAGATCGATACATAGAACGTAAAACATCAAATAATTTACCATTAATGCCATATTTGACTACCTTATACCACAATAGATTTCTCTTTACTTTGTCAAAAGCTTTCTGGTAATCTATAAAACAGCAGTACAGTTTTTTTCTTTTGTTAACATACCGTGATGCAAGCTGGTTCAATGCAAACAGGGCATCAATTGTTGAGAATTCTGGTTTAAACCCAAACTGTGCATCAGATATAACACTGTTTGTGGCTGACCATTCAAGTAACCTATTATTTAAAATAGATGTAAACAATTTGGACAAATGACTCATTAGAGTTATCCCTCTATAATTATCAACCTGGTTCAAAGATCTCTTCTTGTGCACAGGCACAATCATTCCCATGCTCCATAGGGTTGGGTATAGTCCGCTGTTCAGTATAGCATTAAACAATTTATTCAAAATGGGAGTAAGGACTTCAGAACAGGATATAAAACATTCATTAACTCATTCACTACCAGAAGTTCTATACAGCAGTGGCTACCATAGCCAGTTTTAGCCTTCATCCCCAGCATTATTTTCCGATTTTTGTAAAAAATGTGCATTTTGGTATTTTTACATATTCAAATGTTAAAAGCATTAAACTTTCGTATGCATACGTAATTTTACTGATCTGAAACTCAAAAACATAAAAATTTTGCATTTTATTTGAGGTGTGTAAATTTTGGAGTTGCTAAGATTGCCGCGGAAGCTCACAATATCGTTATATTCAACCCATACCAGCGCCTGTTTAACATGCTCGATGTAGTCCTGCCATATACCGTTTGAAAGCTTACAATCTGAAGCGTTGTGTCGTACAACTCACTTCTATTTAAATAGCTGCGTTCTATTCTTAGAATTGAAAGAAAACTGACGGTTTCCTCACGGAAATGCCCATATATGGCAAATTTAACGAATCTGGTGACGGATACGGCCGAGATTTACCATATATGGGTTGTTGACGTCACGCTCATTAACATAAGTCGCCGGAGATTCGCGAGAAACGACACCGATTTAGCAACGCACATGCGCACAGATCAACTTCCTTGGTAACAAGGTTATCCGGTTTTTTGACAGCTCTCTATTCTTGTAACGAAAATGTACTTGAAAAGATTTGTTGTTTTTAATAATTTATTTACGTTAACAATTCTGGAAATCGAAACGGAGGAGTGGATGCCAATACCCGTATAAATACGCCGGGACACTCCAGTATGAATAAGTATTTCGATCCAGCACTGAAACGATTATTGGACTCTTGATAATTACTAGCGTGATACATGTACGTTGGTAATATTCCTGATGTGTTCAGTCTGGACTAAGAAATCGTCAGCGAAGAAAATAAAATAAAAAATTGAGTGTTTAATTGCCCAGATGGGTGACTAGGTTCGTGCTACACACAAAATTACTGTGGTTTTGCCCTATTTTTTCTTTTTTTTTTCAGGATTCCTTCAAAGAATTTTTAGACATTGACAGCACAATATAACAACAAATAAAGATTTATAAGATTCTACTTAGCTTAGTGTCTGTGTGGTTGTCTCCATTCCTGTGTGACTTGATATTGGCCGTGCTAAGGGCTTTTGGAGTTGGCAAAGAAGGCCACTGATTGTTTATACGAAGCTGTCCATTACACCATGAAGATATTGAAGAAATGTATAAGCAGCATATGTACAGGAAATGAGCACATGTTCATTTATTTACATCACTTGTCTATTTGTATAGTAGGTTTAATCAACTGAACTGAGGTTTTTCTTGAGCTGTTCATGTTTTACATAGAGCTTGTAGATATTCATTTCTTTACATCCGAGGATATGTCTATAGGTGAAGAATTGACAGTTTGTTGGTGTTTTACTCCGTACATAGAACACATGTATACACATCACATTTCATAGCTGAGAATTGTCTTTGAAAATGGCCTTTGGAACTGGCCCTGGAAGGGTCTTTGGAAGCGGCCCTGAAAAGGGCCTTTGGAAGTGGCCCTGAAAAGGGCCTTTGGAAGTGGCCCTGAAAAGGACCTTTGGAAGTGCCCCAATGAGGACCTTTGGGAGCAAGGATAGAGATGCATTGTCCATATGAAGCTGTCTATTCGATAATAACAGAAAAATCACCACATTTTCAGGAAATAAGTACATGTTCATTTATTTACATCACTTGGCTATGTACATAGCTGTGGACTCTGACAGTTGTTTTTTTTTTTAATTTTCTCGCTGTGCATATTTTATACAAAAAACATGCAGATATTCATTTATTTACATCCGCGGATATGTCTATAGGTGAAGAATTGACAGTTTGTTGGTGTTTTATTCCGTACATAGAAAACGTTTTTACATAATCGTTGATTCACATCACATTTTATAGCTGAGAATTGTCTTTGAATCTTTTGGAACTGGCCCTAAAAAGGGCCTTTGGAAGTGCCCCAGTGGGACCTTTGGGAACAAGGATAGATACGCATTGTCCATATGAAGCTGTCTATTTGATAATAAGGCCAGCATTGCAGAAATATCAGCATATTTTCAGGAAATAAGTACATGTTCATTTATTTACATCACTTGGCTATGTACATAGCTATAGACTTGACAGTTTTTTTTTGTGTGAATTTTCTCGCTGTACATATTTTATACAAAAAACATGCAGATATTCACATCCAAGGATATGTCTTTAGCTGAGGAATCGACAGTTTGGTTGGTGTTTTACATATTTTACACAGAAAATACATTCATAATCGTTTATTCACATCACAGTTGTATTGCTGTAAAATAGACAGTTTGATTGGTTGGTGCTTTACATACACCGTTCAGGAAAATATAAATGTTAATTTGTTTACATCACAAAGCTATGTGTAAGCTTATAGCTGCAGTAGACTGGTGTTTTTGCGCTGGACATTATGTTAGTGTTTACAATATCTGTGTAGCGAACATGATGTAAGCTTATACATGAAACACTACTCTTCAATAGCATTGACTCGCTGATGAAATGCCTGGAAACAGAGAACACATAAATTCACTCCACATATCTGACACCCGTAAATGGACTCCTTCCTAACTTTATTTGTCAAACACACAGCACATCTCTTTTTCTTCCCCATCAAAACAGGCCAATGTGAACGCCCTGCTTGGTCGAGTGGCGAAATTTCAAATCGACGTTTCTGACGATATCTTCCAATGAGCAACTTACATAAGCTCTGTCTGAAATCTTGCTGGGAAATCACTTTTTGCCGACCGGACTTACTCGTGACAATATGGTTTGGCGATTCCTTCATGAGTATAAAGGAACATGTAAGAGCTGTATCAAACAAAAACCAAAACAGATATTTCCAGAATTTCTTCGATCTTCTGGCTGTAGGATACTGCATCCTCAGTTGATCCCCATGATCGACACCACTCATGTGCTGGTTATATTTGAATACAACCTCAGGAGCCGGCACCTGTACTATGTTACCATCCTTTTGCTTTCGGTTGATAGACACAGTCTTTGTTGCATCTGAGTTGGTCGATAAAAAATTTACTTGCCTTTTATCAAACCAGGACGTTGCTACCAAGTTGCCATTTTGATATGACTTTGAAGTGCCCCTGTCTTTCGCCAAACAACGTGCATGTAAGCCATCCGGCCAATTTTTCCTGTTGACACGACATGTCCCAGCAGCATAAATCCCATCTGACAGAAGCTTATTGAAAAGATGAGGGCTTGAAAAAAAATTGTCCATGTACACGTGAAAGTTTTTACCAGCCAAAATATTGGTAAGATCAGATACCACACGTGACGAGAGTCCTCCCTCAGAATTTCCATTTTCTTTTCCAGTGTAAACTTGCATTTGATACACATATCCATTAGTACTGTCAGCCAATTCCCAAACCTTGATTCCAAACTTACACGGTTTTGCTGGTAGATACTGTTTGTAGCTCAAACGACCTCGAAAAGGAATCATTGCCTCATCTACAGAAACGTTTTTGTGTGGTTTATAACACTCAACCAACTTATCTTGAACAATGGTGTAGATAGGCCTGACATGATGGAGCTTGTCATAACCTGCATCTGATTTCGGTGGATTTTTGGTGGAGTCATTTACATGGAAATATTGCAATAATTTCTCAAATCTGTATCTGGGCATAATCTGAGGAATCGATCCGATTTTGAAATGGCTGTCTGTACTCCAATAATTTGAATAAGATGGTAGTTGGACAATAGACATAAATACATGAATACCGACGAATGCTTTTATTTCCTCTGCATTAGTTTCACTCCATTTGTCATCTCTCTTCTTTGCGATACACTGTTGGGCATACAAATTGGTCTGGTCAGCTAAGTGATTGAAAACTGAATCCGGAAAAATAAGACTGAAGAAGTCTAACTCGTTGGCAGTTTTAGGAAGAGTGTAGACTGGTCCAGTTTCCTCACGAAACTCGTCAATTTGAATTGGCCCGAGATTCCTCGTCCACTTAGGCGGCCTCGCCAAATCTACATGTACGATCGAAGCAGGTTCACTTTCATGTGGATAAATCTTATCTCGCAGCTCATGTAATGGAATATCCTCGTCACTGGACTCGTAATCAGTAAATTCGATGTCAGAGTCCGTTTGGTGGTTACAGAAAGCGATATCTTCTGCCGTAAATCCGAGAAATTCACTACCGTCGCTGTCAGAATCGGCCATTATGAACTACGCGTTTCCGTAAACAAATTGAGTCCGGATGTTGATCAAATTTTCATTGAGAACAGACGGCTTTTCTGGCCAATGAAATTACAGATAAACTCCTAAGACATTAGTTAAACCGATTTTAATTGGTGTTTTATGCGGCAATCAGTGGAATTTGAGAGATATCGGCCAATAGTGAGTGGTGTTGTTTTACGTCTCTAGGCGCTCGTGGGTAAATGAAGCCGACTTTTTAGAGCGCCTACAGACGCTCGCGGGTGTGAAGGCATGTAGTCTGGCGGCGCTTACAGGCGCTCCTGGTAGCGAATGAGTTAACCAATGAACTAAAGATATCAGGAAATGTATAAGTTGATTGTTAGATCAGCTCCACCTACCAAATAGCTTTACAGAAGGAATGACAAAGGAAATCAGAAAATACAATACATAAAAAATAGATTAGATTCTAAGCTCCACCCTTTGAACTCTGACCTTTCATTTTTAGATGTTGCAGATAGATACAGCCCAAGTACGCTTCAATGATCATGTCGAAAGATCTCATCTTCATTTCTGTACCTAGTCGCTCAACCATGAATTTCACGACAGGAACATCAACTTTGTTTATTCTTTGAGCAAGAACCAGTTCAACCTAGAAATTAATAAAAAAAGTATATAATAAAATATTAATATAAAACACAGAGAGACAAGGGGCAGACAAACAAGTTGTTTGTTTAATTGCTGGTTAAACATTGTCCTCATAGTAGTTTGATTGTGGGTTGAGCTTTCAACCAGTACAGGTTACAGTCACAACACCTACAATAAAACTCATAATGGATTCACTTACATGTAATTATAATAACCTTTTCATTATACACAGAGACGCAAGTCGTAGATAAGCCAAAATCATGGCCACGATGAACGCTTTATGTGACGACTCATGTAAAGGGAGATAATGCATTGGGTTTTACATTTAGGCTAAAAGAAATTCTAGTTTCTTAGGCAATTCGGTTTAAAAAAATGGTGAGGATGGGAGGCTTTTTTTATTTTTTTTTTATTTAAACAATTTCAGAGGCTTTGTTTTTATGCTAAAATTTTCTTCATGGCCCATGTTAAGGGAGATAACTCTACCTGTTTTAGCTTTGACATTTGAACTGAATTATCTCACTTTAGTCTATAAACCAGAAGTAAAACAATGCGAGACAGAAAAATAGCAAATGTGACACAAATCGGTCTGTTTATTTATCAATACTGAATGATTTTAAGTAAAATTAGTGTCTTTACACAAATACAACTACTTTAGGAGATATGTAGAATAAAACATATTATAAGCTTACTCATAAATACATTTTATTGAAAGCCAAATTTCACAGTGCAGGCAATGGGACTACTTAAGAAACATGTATTTTTTAAAAAACATAAAAAATTTGAGGCGGGGGGTTTTGACGTGATGCGGGGGTGCCTGAGAAACTATTTATGAACTTTTTGATGGCCTTATGTTTACTTTTAAAAAAGTTCTTACTGCAGACTATTTTACATTAAGCCTGTGGTCACTTTGTTATTGTTGCAGACACTAAACTTTTAATGAAGTTAAAAACTATTTCCATCTATTTCCCATTCGCTCAACTTAGCCGGGGCAATCGTTGTTACACAGAGTTTGACAACAGCCGCAAATGCAAATGTAAACAAGAGTTATTTCCCTTAGAAAATAGAGTTTGCACAAGTTTCAAGTTTATAATCAGAACATAACATTCAAGCATATAAAATGTTTTATTTTTATATCAGTAAGTATTTTACTAGCCGAATACACTTTGCTTTTGGCTTCATATTCCGTGCAGAATTGTCGTTCTTTGTTAAAAGTCCAATATAAACTTATAGGTCATCCTTAAAACGAAATTGTCTTTTTAAACTGAAAATTTAAACAAAAGATTGTGTACATTATATTTTTTTAAAAATTGACAAAAAAACTATAGGAATATTTTATCATATTTTAAACAAAGTTTAATGAACTGATAATGGATACATTCATTGGCTATGTACCTGGTTACAGACACCGATTGTTTGGTTTTATGATTGGGGTTTATCGTCGTACTCAAAGTTATTTCACTTATATGACAACGGATTGTCCACTTCACACATCCTTATTATGGTTAAAAACCAGGAGGAAACCTCGTAAAAACAACCCCTGCGATTGCTGAAGCCAGAACATGTGACTCGCTCATATACCTGATGGTCGACAGTAAGACTCGATCCCGTGAACAGTAAATCAAAGCAGGTTCAATTTAGGAAGCGCACTCGCTACCACTAAGCCGCGGGCTTACAGACACAGAAATACCTTGTATAGTTTTGAGCCAATACAGCCATATTGCCATGTGGTACAAATGGAGAGTTTTCATTGGATAACATATACAATATGAAAATTAACACATCCATCTCCCAAACACTGTTTCTAAGTCTTTCAAATAACTTCCCTAAAAAGTCTCCTTCACATTTACCTTTTTAACCTCAAACTTGATTTCCATATCAGTGGCATTGACAAATTCTTGTGACGTAGTCCTTACTAAGGGTTTGCTTGCCGGTGGCTTGCCCTGTGAAAAAAAAAGGACATAGAGCATATGTAGGAATGTCAGTAACACCGTAACACCGGTTGTTTGCCTGTTTAACTAGGGCTTTATTCAGGGTTATTTCCCCCATTATGCTGGCCTGCAATCCAAAAAGCTCATCCGCTGCATTTTCTTCGCAACTGAAAACAACACAGGCCACAGGAGACTTTAACAGGGTAATAAAAGGACTCAATATCGCTTCATACCTGAGATTGTTAAACTTGCAGAAACAAAACTGTATTCTTGTCTATCTAAATGGTTTGGTTGTTTATTTGATAAGGGTTTAACATCATACTCAGATTGTCCACTTCACACTGTTCCTTGCCCTATTCCAATGCAAAATCGAGAGAAACCTTGTAAAAATCACCCCTAATTGCTGGAGCCACATCTTGTGACTCATTCGTATACCTGATGGTCGACAGACGGACTCGATAACATGAAGGGTAAATTGGAGTAGGATTAGAAAGTGCACTCGCTACCACTAAGCCATGGCCGCAGGCTTATCTCAATGATAAAACTTCACATTTATACTTACAGAGCTTGGGTCCATAGTAACAGTTTTCAAGCTACTAGAAGTGACATCTGTTGTTATGGTTGGTAAAGTGCTGGGGCCCTGTGAGAAAAATAACATCATTTTTTAATTAAAATTAAACATAAAACCCAAATGATTCAACTCTCAGATAAGATGAAATACATGTATGTGAGAAAAGTTACTCAATTTTATTAATTATAATTAACTTTTACACCCAAAATAATCAACTCTGACAGATGAAAGATTTACTTTTTGACGGAATGAATGAATGGTGATGAACACCGTAATTAAGGCTAGGCTATTTTACTTATATGCAAGCTTGTTTGTTTGTTTGATTGGTGTTTAACGTCCGACTCAAGGGTATTTCACTTATATGACGATGGACAAAAATACAGAACATCACAAACAAATCTGCTTTTCATTACCCTTTAGTTCTGCGAACACCAGGGCAACAGAAAGCAACCTCTTTTTTCGCCTCTTACGATCGACCGAGGAATCCGAGGGAGTATTCTGCAGGGCCATGGCCCACCCGCTCCCTCACGGGGCTATCAATGAAAGAAAAGATAATGTAACTGTAAAAGTATATATATATATATATACATGTATTTGGTTTTATTTCATATGCTATATGCGAGCAGTGGATTCCAACCTTAAATAGCTATACTAACACAACCCTACAGTGTGTAGAATGTGTTGGAAAGAAAATGTTCCTTCAATGATAACAAGACATGTCTAAGTTACCTGCAATATATAGCTTAAGTTCTTTAAGTGGCAATAAGAAGTTGGATAGTTAATAACAGGTAAGAATTTCTTCTTGGTGTTATTGGTCACAACATTTCTATCTCATTCCACAGATCATTTTCAAAAATAGAACAAAATGTTTCAATACATATGCCTGTATACTTGAGGACGATTCAGGCAATTGCATCAAAACAAGAAGTGTAAATAAATTGTGTAATTATTAATGAACAAACTCTAGTAATACATAAAATCTTAATTTATGAAATTAAAAGATATAATTTTGAGCACCAGTCTCTCTTTGAAAATTTCTCCTTAAAAGTCGAGTACTCAGAAAGCCTTACAGCAAAGATATCTTCAGTATCCTCTACTTCGGGGGACTCTGGGAAGGGGGGACTCTGGGAAGGGTATACTCTGTACCAGATTGAGTATCTCCTGGAGACGATAGTCAGATAGTCCCAGGCTGAGTAATGGCAGCTCTCCAGACATCTTCATTCTGTGAGGAAAAATCAAGCTAATTTTCAGGAATTTGTTGGATTGAAGTTCTATGTCTTACTCAACAGTATTTCACATATGTGATTACAAGAGGTCTAGTTCTCACTCTGCCTTATTCACAAACAGTGGAAAAACCCAGTGAAAATTTGGCAAAAAACACACCTGTAATTGCAGGAGTCAAAGTGAGACCATCATATACATGAAGCTTATTAGGGGTCTCAATCTGTGAAAGGTAGAGGATCAGTGGTGTAACATGTTTACCACGACTGCGGGGATCCATATCTATTACAGCGTACACAAGGGTATTTCACTTATATGAATATGGTTTGTCCACTTCTGGAAAAACCATGTCATTTGACTTGCTCATATACCTGATGGTCGACAGGCAGCCTAGAACCCATGAACCATGCATCAAAGCAGCCATGGCCATGGACCTACAGAAATTTGCAGCATTTACAAGCCAGGTAAGGAAATTATTGCATGATTGGTCAATTTTGTGAACCAATGGACGCAATTTGGTTTGTCAAATCATAAAATAGCAACAAGCAAAAGATGGGGGGATTTTTAAATATTTGGGTCAAATTGATTCTACAGTAACCTGCTCATACTTACTTAGCCATTCGGGGATCTTTGTCAAACATACATTTCTGGAGGCATAAGTTGATAGAGATGGGACGAAGAATGTGTAAGTTAGAGTTGTCAAGTTGACGGGCACCTCTCCATTCCTCGCCTGACAAATACATAAACATGTACATGTATAATCTATGTACAGAAAATCTAGCTACCAGAAAACATAATACAGCCGTGGCATATTAAAAAGCCGTACAAACAATGATGCCATTAAATTTAGGTGACTTAATGGACTAAATAATTCCAAAAGAGATGATGTAACAATATTATCAGAAAAACTGGATATAGTTGCCCAAATTACTACTTAAAATCACTTTTCTGTACAGGGAGAGATGCTTTAAAAATGTTTGAAATCAAATTGTTTGTTCACACTGTGCCCTTCTTAATTACCATGGAAAACCAGGATGGATTTGTTTGTTTGATTGGGGTTTAACGTCATACTCAAGGGTATTTCACTTATATGACGACGTGCCCATTGGGTGAAGGAAATCACCCTTGACACCACTGGCAACAAACAAAGACAAGACGAACAAACACAGTATTACAAAAACAAGACGCAATACAGACACCATAAACAGATTGGCTTACTGCTCCCCTTTAGTTCAGAGAGCACCAGGGCAACATGAAGCTTCCTCCAACTGCCCGCAACCAGGATGGAAACCTTGCAAAAATCCTTCCCATGATTGCTGGAGCCGCATCACTCAGTGATTTAATGGAGTCAATCCAACAATGATTTGTTTGTTTTGTTTGATTGGGGTTTAACGTTGTACTCAAGGGTATTTCACTTATAAGACGACAGATTGCCCACATCACAGTGTTCCTTGCCTTATTACGTTGGAAAACAAGGAGGAAAACCACATTGTCAGGGAAACATCTTGTGACTGGGGGTCGTATACCTGGGGGTCGACAGACGGACTCCTGTGAATGGAACATCCTAGTAGGCTCAAAAAGCACACTCCCTAACCACTAAGACACTGCCCCAATCCAACATTGAAATATGATTAGTTGGCCAACACGCTTACGACTGAACAACAGGTTGTGAGTCCACTCTGACATCATACAAAAGCAGGGGTGGAATAAACAATACTGTTAAAATTAAGACTGTTCAGTAAAGATCCCAGAATTTAACATTGTGTTAAATGGATAAAAGGACAAAATTGGACAAATGTCTGATGCACTATTTGATACATTTCCACCCCTGACAAGAATTAAAAACATTACATCTAACTGTAACATAATTGATACATGTAAATTGTTTTGTTTTTACAACGTAATAAAGCTGACTGACTGCCCTAACAGCCAGAGACCATAAGTACCTGCAGAAGCGTACAGAACTTGAATGCTGTTTAGCTGAATATTAAATTTGTCATAGGCTCTCAGCATAACTTCTTCAACTGTTTCCATCTGTAACATACATGGACATAAACTTTGTTAAATCTGATATTTACCTCTTATAACATTCTTTTACGATAAAACTAAATCTTAATTAAAAATGACAAATATCAGTGTAAAATGTTATGCCTATCAATTCATGAAAGAACAAAAAGAGGATGAGGTTAGTTGTGAATTAAAATATTACTTAGGACTTCTAACATGTCATATCAACATGCAGCATTACCCCCAATGTATTCAGGTCATTTCACTAAAAGACAAGGTATTTTCAAGAAACAACACAAACTTCATGAACTTTGCGTCATACAGATATAGTTTTAGAACCTCAAGCAAGGGCTTAGGCAGAGGGGTGTCCATCCGTCTAAATGGACACCCTGAAGAGAACAATTGCTTCAATTGGATACCCTGTTCTAAGACACTTTAACATGCAGGATATAGTTTGTTTGTTTGCTTGATTGGGGTTTAACGTCGTACTCAAGGGTATTTCACTTATATGACATCATGCCAGCCCAATGGGTGAAGGAAACCACCCTCGACACCACTGGCAACAAACAAAGACAGGATGGGACAAATACAGGATGGCAACAACAGGACGCAAGACAGACAACACAAACAGATTGGCTTCCTGTTCCCCTTTAGCTCTGAGAGCACCAGGACAACATGAAGCTCCCTCCACCCTCCCACTGCAGGATATACTGTTAAAATTTGACACCCAATAACTTAAAAAATTTAACAAAAATGACAATTTCTGACTCCTTACTTTTAATTTCTGGCTTAGCCCTTGGAACAAAGGAATATTCTGACTACAGAGATATTATTAGCAACAAGTTTTAAAAATCGCCTAAAGTATTTTGTTTGTTTTTTGTAGGTTTAACGCTGTACTTGAGGTTATTTCGCTCATATTACATAATGAATCACAGATTTTTGTTTGTTTGTTTGGGGTTTGTGACTCAAGGGTATTTCACTTATATGAAAACATGTCTGCTTCAGGCTGCACCTTGCATTATTACAGTGCAAAACAGGGAGGAAACCTCATAAAAACCACCCATATGAAAGCCAGAGCCACAACGTGTGACTCGATAATATACCGATGGTTGTCAGGCAAACTCGATCCGGATGAAAAATAGCAAGTTGGAACAGGGAGTGAAATTATTTAAACTATGATTTTTTTATCATTTACAGATAACTAAAAAAGTAACATAGTTTTGATCAGGTGAGATGTTGACTGGTAATCAACCAAGACATGGCGGTTTGTTTTGAAATAACTTCAATTATACATACAAACAGTGATTAAAAAGGTGAATAATAATAATGTCAAACCAGAAGTGCTAAAAGTTTATGTATACCATGAAATGTGCATGAATATAGCATTAGGTGCGTTAAAAAAAATATATAAACAATACATTAATAACACAGGTAAATTGTATGTCAATCTACAAGTACAAAGATTTCCAATTGTTTCCCGTGCAGAGGTTTTGAGTTATGACATTACAACAACAGAGTTATGTCCCTTTGTCAACTGACGTTTCCATTTTATGACAAGATATGGTAGCCTGCCTGTATTTTAACATTGATGGTTGATGGTTGTCTGGAAAAAGGATAACTTCAAAACTTATGTCTTTTGCAAAAAAAAATACTATTTCAAGCTATGTGAAAACAAAATTTGTAAGGTTTTATTTATGTTAAGTTGTGGAGTACCCACTGAATCCCCATGTAATTATTATTTATGTTAAGTTGTTGAGTACCCACTGAATCCCCATGTAATTATTATTTATGTTAAATTGTTGAGTACCCACTGAATCTCCATGTAATTATTATTTATGTCAAGTTGTTGAGTATCCACTGAATCCCCATTTACTTATAGTTATTATTCATGAATAGTTTCTCAGGCACCTCCACATCACGTCAAAAACCCTCACCTCAAAACTTTCTATGGCAGTTTAAAAAAAACAGTGTGTTTCTTAAGTTAATCTAGTGCTGGCACTGCGAAATTCCACTTAAAATGTATTTATGAGAAAGATTATAACAATTCTTATTCTACATATCACCCAAAGTAGCTGTATCCATTAAAATAAAGTATTTTTCCTTTAAACCATTCGATATTGACAATTTGCGTCACATTTTCCTGTCTTGCATTGTTTACATCGGGCTTGTGACTAAAGGGAGATAATTCAGTTCAAATGTCAAAGCTAAATCAGGTAGAGTTATCTCCTTTAACATGTGTCATATAGGAAAAAGGCATTAATATAGAATAAAAACAAAGCTTACTCTCAAATTTAAAACAAATAAAATTTAAAAAAAGCCTCCCGACCTCACCATTTTTTCAAAACGAATTGCCTGAGAAACTAGGAATCAATTTGCTTAAGCCTTATACTGTGTACAAACCAAGATGTGGATTCCTCTACAGATAGAGAATGTGCAGATTGTAATTTTAAGGGTTTTATGCCATACGCCATGTTCCTTCATTCAAATGACTATATGCGAGTCACATGGGCGAAGAAAACCACCATCAACATCTTTGGCAACAAACAAGCTCCTTTCTTGGAAAAATTGAAATAACAGTTCAGCAGTTTTCAGCAAATACTTAATGAAGTTATTTCACTCATATGTAATTGGGGTTTACTTCATACTTGAGATTATTTTACTGTTATAACAGCCCCATAGGTGAAGGATGCCACTGTTCATGCTAGTATTACGGGGCATACTTCAGATTATTAAACTCATATAATGGTGTCAAGGGTTTGTTTACTCAAGGGTTCTTCACTTATATGACGATAGATTGTCCACTTCATACTGCACCCAGCCTTATTACAGTGGAAAACTGAGAGGAAACCTCGTAAAAAGCCACAGCATGTGACTCACTCATATACCTGATGGTGGATAGGTGAACTCGATCTAGTGAACGGTTAATCAAAGCAGGTTCAGTTAGTAATTGTACACGCTACCACTAAGTCTCAGTCGCGGGGCCCGACAGGGAACCACTCGTGATGCTGGTTACAAATAATGACAATACAGGACACAAACAAAACATCAGCACATCCTCCTCATACTGATCTCAGAGTCACAAATGGACAACTAACATGTGTAACCCAATAACCACAAAGTGTGCAAATACCATACAACATTGATTCTTATATAACCTGTACAGCCTTCTAACATGAAGGTTTGTTTGATTGAGGTTTAACATCATAGTCAAGGATATTTCACTTATATGATGACGAAATGTCCGTTTCACACTGTTCCTTGCCTAATTAATTACGGTGGAAAACCGAGAAGAAACCTAGTAAAAACTACCCCCGGGATTGTGTGTCATATACCTGAGGGTTGACAGACGGACTCGATCGGACAAACGATACATTGAAGTAGGCTTTAATAAGCGCACTCTCTAACAACTTCGCCACGGCCTCGGGAGCTAACTTGAACGACCAGGTGAAGATTCAAAACATGTATTATTATATCTACAAGACAAAATACTTCATAAATGTCTGAATTATTCAAATGTTTGTGCAGCCAAGTCATCCCTTATGTGATCCCAGTCACCACTAATATAAAATGTCTACCAATTTCAGGATTTGCAAAGATCTTCGAGTTCTGTTACGGTTCATCACTCTGCCTACTGCTATACGAAACTAAATATTAATTAATACAAGACAATTAGTAATATGTAATTCGTGTGAACAGTTTCAAACACCCCAAATCTTGTTAATTTTTTCTATAGACAACTGACTGGTGAGTAAGCATAAATAATATAATTATTTGTTTGTTGATTAGGGTGTTTATGCTATTTTTGTGTTAGTCAATTGGGAGAAAGAAGCCTTTCTTTACAGCCTCTGGTAAAAAAAATTGCCAGTAAAGAGTTTATTTTTTAACAGAATCTACCAAACTCAGTAGGACACATTAACATATGATAATAAAAAAATTTCATTAAAACAACAAATAAGCAAAACGAAGAAAATCTCAAAATTAATGAAATCACTCAACAATTACAATCCACGATTATTACAACAATCCTACAGATCAAGTTAATACCTATGAAGTACATGAGTAAAAAAATCAAAAGGAAGACATTTCTGGGACAGTTTTTACTAAAGTTATCAAATTCTACTTCAAATTTACAGAAAATTGCATCAAACTTACTCGTTCTTTGGGGGCTTGTGACTTGTTTTTCTCACTGTTGACTTTGAGGTTACCAAGATCAAGTATAATAACAGCCGAGTCCTTGTAACAAAAGGACACATGAGTTAATATTATCTATTTGACTTTCTTGTTTAATTTCTCTGCTAGATTTGTTTGTTTGTTTGATTGGGGTTTTACGTTGTACTCAAGGGTATTTCACTTATAGGATAACAGATTGTCCACTTCACACTGCACCTATGACCGTGAAAAACCGAGAGGAAGCATCATTAAGGGTTTCTCTGCTAGAACACAACCTGCCATTGTCATGAATGTAGGTTAACAGGAAACAGTACATGTCCAGGTACCCAGGTTGATGGAAATCTCACCACAAGGCTTATTTTGATTGGCACCCCATGACCTTGACCGTACAGAACAGCATCCATAACAACTCAAATCCTTGATACAATACAATAGCATTGTACGCTTTTCAATCTGACTTTTTATAGAATATTTGATATGACACAAGATGGTTTTAAATCTTACATATTATAAAATCCTTGATAGTCAAATGACACATTAAAGGGGGGATGGAGGGAGGGTGTACTTGTTTGTTTTTTAAGATAGAATATTTGATATGTCCCAATGACACAAGTAGTTGTTATAAAATAAATGATACAGTTCATTGACTTTTTAATTGACTTAGCAGAATCTTACTTTTTATAGAATCCCTGATAGGGCACAATGACACAGGATGGTTTTAAATCAACACTGATCTCAGTGAATTTCCGCTGTTCAATGGCATACTGTAACCCTGTAGCAGACTGTTCCTTGATCTCCTCAAACTTAGCCATGGCAGCTTGAGACAATCTGAAATGCAGAAAGTAGACAGTTTCTGGCTATTTAGGAGAGATTTGTGGTTTAACATCATACTTAAGGTTATTTCACTCTAATGAAGTCATGGCAGTCCAATGGCTGAAGGAAACCTAGTAACAAGGGACCAGGGATCAAACAACCTAAGACTTTTCAATCTTCAAGGTAATAATTTCAGATTTCATGTCATTTTTCTATAATTAATATGGTTTGTTTGTTTGTTTGATTGGTGTTTAACGTCATACTTCAGGGTATTTCACTTATATGACGATGGACATAAATACAGAACATCACAAACAAATCTGCTTCCCGTTACCCTTTAGCT
>JARFOD010098127.1:0-16864 GCA_031763545.1 Mopalia muscosa
ATTAGACATGCTTCGCACGTGCAACTTCCCTACGCCTTCTTCGTACAGCGTTACACACAGACGCTTTTGATCAACAGCCACTATCAGGTGCTTAAATTCAATTATCGGACATTTACATTATATCATGATCATGTTGTCATGTCTCAATCACGCAAATTTTTGGAAGAATTCATGTTTAAAAGTTTGTTTGTGGTGTTGCGTTTCTCTTGTGGGTAGTATATTCCAATTTGAACAGCCAATTAACGTTATTAATGTAGAGAGGGTTGGTCCCCTCTCACCGAAGCCATCAACAAATAAATCCCTTGTGTCGGAGACGGTTGCTCTTCGACTCCTTGGACGGGATGGAGGTAGATATCGAGCTTTCTTCCTCTACGATGGATATCGAACCGATGAGAACTATCGGCGAAGAGTCGGCTACAAGCATCTGCACCCTCGGTTGATGTTCAAAAGAACACGCAGTGCTGGTCGTTCGTCAAAGCACAAAAAATAACAAAAGTGTTTTTTTCTTTATGACAATATATAGTTTTAAAGGTAAAATCCAAAATTAAACATTTAATGTACTGACATATTTAAGCATCGTTTTTCAGTTCAATTTGTTTCTCGTTTTGATGTTCACTGCCAAGGATATAACATTGTTGGCGAAGTTGTCGTCGGGGTTGCTTAAACGGATCGGTATCGTGAGGTTTAATTTTCATGAATTATTGTAAATAGTTCTAATAAACATAGTTTTAAACAGAATATTTATCATTTTTAGATCCAAATTTGAACTATTTAATATATTGACATATTTGAAGTTTGAACGCCAAATGTCCTATTCGGTATATTTTGTTTCTATTCTTGCTGTTTGTTGCTTAAGGTGCATCAGATTGGAATTATCTCTCCAAAATGAAAAATGGATATAAAATGACAATATGTTTACACCACATCGAAGCTGAAATACCGCTAAATGTGGCGTTAACACCAATCAATCAATCAATCAATCAATCAGTCTTAAAAGCTGAGAGCATATCACGTGACCTTCATACGGCCGATTTTTTGTCTTCATCTTTGTTATTTGTACTTCTTTCATATTTTCACAAATGCCAAAACCACTGAAACGTTGACAAGACTTTCCCTACGGTAGGAAAGTAACTGGATTCTTTTATACAAAAAGGAAGAACTAAAAATGCAAGGGATATTTGTTGAAATGACTTGATAAAAGCTTCGATGAGGCTGGGAATTGTCCAATCGCCAAGATGAGAAAGCTGAAATGCGAACAACTGTATCGCAAAAAATGTGAAAATGCTAAAAATAAAAATGAATCACAACCAAGTCCTTTTGTGTCAATCCTATACTAAGATATAAACCAAATGCGAAATAAGTAAAAAAAAATAAATACATAAAGGGTAAACAGACAGGGTGACACAAATGAGGCCTATGGATTATACTTCTCCAAGTCTCCTTTCAGCAATAATGTTATAATGAGTTTGATGTTCAACCAAAGTTCACGACAACGTGATTCTTTCGCCCTTACAAAGTATTGACCGCTTATTAGTGGCACAGCAACATTAAGGTTGTTAATGTAATGTTATACTAGTTACGGCTAATTCCAACCCGGTCACATGGGGTTTGATCGTTAATCCTCATCGTATGTTCATTTGATATGCTGATTAGTTGTCTCAGAACATAATTGTATTCACTGATACTCAATAACATTTAACAGCACAAATAGTCGAGAGTACTGGACATTTGATTTCCAACAATATAGCGATATTAGTGTTCGATAACCAGGCCAAGTTATTCAACATAAGTTACATTTTACGTTAATTACTTCGCTGAATACAAATATAGTTACGAATTATTTATATATGATTAAAACTATAAATGCTGGAATTCATGAAACACGCATGTCTAATAAAAGTTGCAGTACAAATAAAACAAAATGTCAAATGTTGCATCTGATCAAGAAATCATAACACACAAGGTATACACGATGTACTGTATAGTATCATAATCTAGTTGACCATCAGAACAGCTCATCAAACTAAAGCAGTGAATTAACTCAGAAAAAAAAAAAACACATTTTGACTTATATTACGACTTTAAGTCGTAATAAGGAGGTGATATTAACGTCTGATTGTATTTACTGCTGTATTAAGATCTGAGCACTCGAAGTAAAGTCATTACATCTTCGTCCTCCGCTTACAAATAGCATTATAGGCAACACCTTCTCCAGGGGCTCGTTCTCGAAACATGATAAGTCGATAACACGAGATTATATCATCATCTAATAACAGATATAATGTGATGGCGCTTCAAGTAATCGGCCTCTGGACACAGGGTTTAATGTTCTAAGAGGGGGAAGGAGAGTGGGGGTAGCGGACTGCACTAATCTTCAGTTGACCGAGATTGTCCTAATCCAAGAAAACATATTTATGAAAATCACTCATTGAGTGTATATTGACCTAATGACATCGGGGGGAACGAAGACTTTTGTATAAAATGCAGAGGCACTGGCGACAGAAAGATTGTCCGGGTTCCTGTTCTCTGATAAGTTGTGGCCATCTATTCAAAGCGTAAGATCATAAGATGGCTACTGACAATATACGGTCTTTATTTCGGACCGTCACGTAGTTCACAAAAAATGCCGTAGTTCCCGTTTGATCAAATATATTTAATGCGTGTTGATTCCTCACGCAGATTTCGGGGTAGGGTTTAACGTCGTACACCAGGATATTTCACTTATACGACGACGGATTGTCCAGGTGACACTGTTCCTAATTCTGATGGAAAACCGAGAGGAATTACCCACGTAAACTGACCCCGAGATTGCCGGAGCCTTATTGTGCGACTCATTCATAAACCTGATGGTCGATAGATGGACTTGATCCCGTGAACGGTCATCTTTCTTACACATGGTATCTCTATATATATACTCATACATACAGAGAGACCCTTATCTTAAACGCTGCTTGGTTGTATTCTGACCAAGCATCAAATGCTGGATTTTTATTGGCAGCATACACCCAAAATCGTAGGGAACCCGGCCTATCAGGGACGCTCTATAGCACAACAGTCACGTGTATTTGGTTTAGTAATTCTTTTCAAACATCTTTAAACTCCAACATTTGATTAAAACCATCGCCGTAAGTCCATGCCTTACGTGTAGTCCGTCTGGGTTGAAAAGCTTAGTGGTACTTGATCGTTACAAAATGAGACTCCGAGACCAATACGACTGGATTGGTTTTTTTTTTTTAACTGTTAACACTAAACCGGCCCTTGGTCATGCTAATAAGTTGATTTCGAGCACTGTCATCCGTCATGCCTCCTGGTGTATTCCAATCAGCTTAATCTATTGGCCGGTCGATTTAAGGGAAAGCCCCACATGGGACGAGTTCATGTGGCCTTAGTCGACTCAGATAACACGAAAGAGGTTTTCAATGTGCCAAGGTTAATACACCCATGTATAAACCTTAGTTCGCGAAGATGGAGAACGGTACATCGAAATAAGATTCAATTAAGCGTACACGCTTACCACTAAGCCACGGCCGCGTGTCACATGCTTAAGGCAACAAATCTTAAAAAGCCCGCCATAACTGATCAATATGAAAGTGATCTCATTCACCCTCTACATATAATAGTGATCTCATTTACCCTTCCCATATAATAGTGATCTCATTCACCCTTCCCATATAATAGTGATCTCATTCACCCTTCCCATATAATAGTGATCTATAGTGATCTCATATACCCTTCCCATATAATAGTGATCTCATTTACCCTTCCCATATAATAGTGATCTCAGTCACTCTTTCCATATAATAGTGATCTCATTCACCCTTCCCATATACTAGTGATCTCATTTACCCTTCCCATATAATAATGATCTCATTCACCCTTCCCATATAATAGTGATCTCATTAACCCTTTCCATATAATAGTGATCTCATTCACCCTTCCCATATAATAGTGATCTCATTCAGCCTTTCCATATAATAGTGATCTCATTCACCCTTCCCATATACTAGTGATCTCATTTACCCTTCCCATATAATAGTGATCTCATTTACCCTTCCCATATAATAGTGATCTCATTCACCCTTTCCATATACTAGTGATCTATTTGATAGATACGGTCCAGCTGTGCAGGATGATGGCGGTCCAGCTGTGCAGGATGATGGCGGTCCAGCTGTGCAGGATGATGGCGGTCCAGCTGTGCAGGATGATGGCAGGTTAACTGTTTGGGGTGTATTCTTGCTTATTTCCCCAATTGAAATTTACATAATTTACTGGTGTTATTAATGAAATTCGAGTTGCTAAAAATGTTACATGGAAACTTACGAATTTAGCAGGACTTCAAAACTTTTCTCGAGGTTGTCAGAAAGCTTAATATTTGTTTTTTTTTTATAAGGAAGCCAACTATTTATTTATGGTCTTGGGTCATCAGACATTCCGGCGAAAGTGTGCTTTTTTTTTTGTAGACAAAATAAGTTTTGTGAATGTAAAAATTAAATCGCATACACCTTGTCCATCAAACTTACTTCGTCCATTTGGTTCGGTTCATACCTCCTGTTTTCATGCTCCATTCGGATATTCAACCAGTAGTCACTTTTCAGCGTAGACGTCTAGAACTGTATCACGCCATTTGTAAAGCGAGTTGTGAATCGATAATGCTGTTTTCCATTATGCCACATACTGTGTGTGTCAATTTGGCGAAGGAGTAAAATACCATTCATTCATATATGGTGTGTCAACAAATTAAATCAATATGTCAGTAATGCTTCTAGTGTATTGTTGTCTTGTTAAGCATCTCTTTAAACTAATAACATGTTCGCAAATTAGTGCTATTCCGCGGAGATTCTAGCAGGAGTATCGCAGGCAAGCTGTGCAAAGCGTAATTAGTCAGATACTCCGTGAAGAATATAAGATATTTCAATGAAAATTTTTCGCATGCAGACAGATCTTTTTCTTGTCAGTTTTATGTAGATATATTATGTAAGACTTTTTGTCTGTTAGATTCGGGCTTAACGTCGTACTCAAGGGTATTTGCCTTATATGACGACGGATTGTCCACTTCATTCTGCGCATTACCTAATAACGGTGGAAAACCGGGAGGAAACCTAAAAAAAAAAAAACTTGCGATTCCCGGACCCACATCCTGCGACTGGTTCATATACCTGATGGTCGACAGACGGACTTGATCCCGTGAACATAAAATCGAAGTAAGATAAGTAAGCGCTTTACGGTCTCGCTGGACCCCTTAGTCATAACACCATATTTAGTCTATCATGCAGAAGAGTCTACATCTGAACCACATATATGTATATTTTGGCAAAGCTCGAATACTCTGGGTTACATATTTGTGAATTGGTGAAAATCCAATTATTATTTCTAAAAATATTGCAAAATGAGTGAATGTCAGCAGAAAAAATAGACTGCATTTTTAAAGATTTTATTTCTCGAGGTGTAATAACGGTAAGATTCAATAGACTAGTTGACCTAGTAGAATAGTCCTTGCACTAGTAAACGACGCCAAGATTTTATTAAGTTTTGATTAGATCAACCACAGTGGATTTTTTTTATCTATCCCTTCTTGGGTAGTCTTATAAAAATGTAAAATATAACTTTCATAGAACATTTTAAAAAATCAATAGCGAAGTATTAAAAAAATTAGGCCCCGTTTACTAGATCGCGTTGGGCTTTTTACAATGGTACAAATTTGAAGTTTCTATTAAACATAAATAGTTTTTCTAGAAATACGCCATGAACAATGAAGGGTCTGCTTAAAACTAAACTGCCAATAAAAGGCAATAAAAGTTTTCCCATTTGGATATGATCAAGGGAAAACTAAACTATAGGCTTCAGTTTTAACTCTGTAATTTTTCGAATTATTTCTTTAATCAGCATATAGTTTGAATACCTAACTTTTTATCCAACTGATAAAAAAATTGGTTCATTTTGTGCTCAAGGGGTACAGCTAGAACTTAATCCGAAACTTTGTCATTTAACCTGGCAGGGGGTATAGTTGGTATTCTATTTATATGCGATTAATCTGCCTAGGTTTGTAATGTAGAGTAGCCTGAAATAAAACTCTTGGCTAGAGAATATGTTTCTGAGTCTCAACGGCTGTAATCTACGCTGACTTGATGGGCTTTGTATGTTTAAGATTAATAAAGATAGTATCACGGAAAGTTGTTTTCATGTCGCAAGTTCAGTCCTCTTCTGTTTACTATTTCCTTTATCTGTTTGACTGGTCTCAAGGGTATTCACTTATATCAGGACGGATTTGATTTATTTATTTGTACATTTGCCATTGTTTGTTATTTTAACATTTTATCTGTTGTTGTTTTTATATTTTGTCAGTGGTTGCTATTTTTACATTTGGTCATAAAATTTTGTTTAAGCAATTTATCAGTGGTTAGCTGGTTGTTGTTGATATATTTGGTTAGTGGTTGTTTTTTGTAAATAACTTTTGTCAGCGGATGTAGATAAACATTTTGTCAACACCTATTGTTTACAGATTTTGTCAATGGTTGTTATTTTAACAATTTGCCAGTGGTTGCTGTTTTATCAGTTGGCGTGGTTGCTGTTTTTACATTTGTCAGTTGATGTTGTTTATAGATTTTGTCAATGGTTGTTGTTTATAAATGTTGACCATGGATGTTGTTTATACATGATATCAGAGGTTGTTGTTGATACACTTGGCAAGTGGTTGTTTTTTAAATACATTTTGGCAGTGGTTGTTTTTTTAATACAGTTTGGCAGTGGTTGTTTTTTAAATACATTTTGTCAATGGTTGTTGTTTTCACATTTTGTCAGGGGTTGTTGTTTTCACATTTTGTCAGTGGTTGTTGATTTCACATTTTGTCAGTGGTTGTTGATTTCACATTTTGTCAATGTTTGTTGATTTCACATTTTGTCAGTGGTTGTTGATTTCACATTTTGTCAGTGGTTGTTGATTTCACATTTTGTCAGTGGTTTTTGATTTCACATATTGTCAGTGTTTGTTGATTTCACAATTTGTCAATGGTTGTTAATTTCACATTTTGTCAGTGTTTGTTGTTTATACATTTTTGTTAATGGCTGTTGTTGAGACTTTTTCTTGATTGTTATATTTATGAACGTCGAAGCAATGTGATTAAATGTGACGACAGAGGCTAAACCCGAACAAAATTTACATTTTGTCAGAGAGTGTTTTTTTAAGAAGAGATTTTGTCAGTGGCTGTTGGTTTTACATTTTGTCATTGCTTGTTGGTTATAGATTTATGCACTTCGTCAATGACTGTTTATACATTTGCGACTGCCTGTGAATACAGACTTTAGACGTCTTAACTCTGTAATTGCTCTCCGTCTGATATGGATAGACAGAGCGCAAGACTTGTATTTAGTAGACATACAGGCTTAAAACAGGTTAACACCACGTCTAATCCGCCGAGTGTCTCGTAACCAGAAAAACAGGCCGTGTTGTGTTCACAAATGAAAGTTACTGACAACAAGTACTTGGGTGTTATTTCCACAGATTGAAAGAAGTCAATGGGCGATATAAGATGGCGTTTGAGATGTGCTGTTACGTGTATCAGGAAGTTAAAAGTATCATTCATTGTTGAACAGTGGACTTTGTTGAAAAAGTTTTTTTCTCACTGATGCTGTAAATGTATTTAATGTGAGATTTTGTATTATAGGTAGATGCAGTTTATGATTTAATTACAGGGATATTTTTGTCAAGCATTGTAGACATGTAAACATTTTCACTGCATACAAGAAACAACAGAATCGAGGATATACTTACATAAAGTTCGTCCGAGTAGCCACCTTTCTTCAGCATAAAATTCCAAAATTGCACTGGGCTGACAGATTAGCAATACCAGAGAATCGGCGACACTGAGGCTAATGAGGAAGTAGTTAGTTGATGAACGCATCTCTCTATTGCGACACACAACAAAAATAACCAAACTATTTCCAAAAATGCCAGTCAGGAAAACAATGGCGTTAGCAAAACCGACCAATACGTGAATATATAGCGGAGTGAGTGCAGGGCCTGGAGCCAGATTTAGAACTCTGTCGCCAGTTTGGTTAGAATTTAAAGAATTAAAACCCATAGTATAATTATAACATATCCTGTTCAAATTCATCATTATAAGAAATTGGCTGGCGATGTAAGACATTGAAATCAAGTGTTTCAGTGTTAAGGTGGTTTGAGTGTGAGCATTGCCTGTTCTTATCTGTTCCTAACTAGAAGTACAGTTCTCACGGGTAATCCATAAGGCATTGTTTCCGACTGGAATCAGACAGTTATAGATCCAGTAGTATAACGTCTTTCTCTCACAGTAACTTTTCGGATGCGTTCACGGTCAATGAAGACCTTCTTACTAACTGCAAAGGTTTAATCAACCATTATGAACAAAGGTGTAGCGGCAAAATCCGCCCACTATCTTCATAAAGACAGTTTACAGATGGAAAGTCGTTAGACGTCTAATGTTTCATTAACCAGTCAGTAAGCAAAAACAACAATACACATATGTCAATCTAAATAGCCAGATTGATGGAACAACGAGCGATATTGATTGGGCTGCATTACGCTGTGGTTAATCTTGTATAGCTGTGTTTCTAGTATATAATTGATGCAGACTCGACTGGCTGGATGTCAGCTATCAACAACCAGAACTGTCTCCGGGAGAACACTGATTTCTTGTTCTTCCATCGAAGTAAGCAAGGCACGAAGTTGTGCTTATCGAGTTTTCCTGGATTAGTTAAGCACATCATGTAGTATCGATATACTAACTCCAATGTATACTGACTGATGTCAGAATCATAGAATATCTTCCACATATGGTTAAAAGTCTAAATCCAAAAAAGTACCATATTATGCAAGAAATAGAACCTAAAATCTCTACATTGATTTATCTGTTCTAGGATAGACCTTTTTCTGGCTCTATTAATTTACGTGTGTTCAGCTCCGGCAGTACTGAAGCCTTTCCATTAACAAATGTAGTTTGTGTGAAAATTTTCTCTCGATTTTGCCTACGAGGCAGCTCGATTGGCTTCAAGTTTCTATTTTATTGTTTTTAGTTTTTTTTTTTTTTTTTACAAAATGCACGATAGACACTTTTCGATTCGTTGAATATAAATCTTATAATATAAACACAATGTTGTTGAAAAGATTTGCAGTTGTAGATCAGCTGAGAGCAGTGTGTAAAGACGCTTTGATGACAGATCCACTGAGAGCCGCTTGAGAATCCTTTCCTTTAAAGATAAGAGGATTTATCCTTGAAAGGAATGGTATAGACAAAAAATTAACTCTCAAGGGTAACATTTTCGAAGATAGTCGGTGGACAAAATGAGCTGCATGCAAAAACCATTTCAATTAGGGTCCGTATTTGAACCCACGGGGAAGTTTAACCTAGCATCATGTTTATATATTTAACATAAGCCACAGGATACTTTTAAGATACAAAAGAGGAGAAACAAACCTCGCTTATATTGCTTATATTGTAAATTTTGTTAGCGAAATATTTATTTATGGGAATTGTAGACAGATATATAGTGGAACAAACAGGGATTGAAAACTGTTTTTTTTTTTATCGTATCTGTGGTGAAAACGGCGTCTGTCGAAGCAGATACAGCAAATAAACAGATTTGTTTATGCTCTCTACACTAGTGCTTGTGCTGCAGTAAGAAGGGGATATGTTTAGTTTTTATGCAAACACAATAAGATGAATGGGCGCCGTCAAGTATGACAAAAATTATGTTTTATTTTATATGTATATGTACATATATATTATTATGTAAATATGTTTCTCTTGAGGAGAGTGACCGAGTGGCCTCACGGCTGTGTACAATCCTCGTTAAATAATTAAAGAAGAATTAAATTAAACTACACAAACATGGATCATACATATTACATACTATTACCTAGGAATCACACAAAACAAAAGGCTATAAATAGCTGAAACATGGATCATACATACTACATACTATTACCTAGGATTCACACAAAACAAAAGGCTATAAATAGCTGAAACATGCATCATACATACTACATACTATTACCTAGGAATCACACAAAACAAAAGGCTATAAATAGCTGAAATATGGATCATACATACTACATACTATTACCTAGGAATCACACAAAACAAAAGGCTATAAATAACTGAAACATGGATCATACATACTACATACTATTACCTAGGATTCACACAAAACAAAAGGCTATAAATAGCTGATCAGATAATTCTTATTTTCAAATATATTATAATTCTCTTTTTGCGTTTAACTATACTCCTAGAAAAACTCGATATTTGAGGGTTCTTTAGAAAAGATGTTTATCGAACAATAACGGTAAAAAGTGTTCTTTAAAAAAGACGCATGAACCATCTATGTGAAACCTTTACGACAAAAACGGCTCCTTGATATAATAAGAAAGAGAGAAATACTTGGATCAGTTGCTACACTTTCTAATAGTGTGTTTCGTTGAAGTTCTTCACAGCTGATAGGCCCGCAGCCGTGGCTTAGTGGTTAGCGAGTGCGCTTTCTGGACCTACTTCGATGAGCCGTTCAAAGGATCAAGTCCTTCTGTCAGCCCCCAGGTATATTTGAGTGAAACAAGATGTGGCAATCGCAGGGGTGGTTTTTACGAGGTTTCGTCCCGGTTTTCCACCGTAATAAGGCAAGGAAAAGTGTGAAGTGGACAATCTGTCGTCATTTAAACAAACAAAACAAACAATCAAAGCTGATAAATTTGCCCCAGAGTTTATATGGAGAGCATTACGTCATAGTCAAAGATTTGCAAGTGTGAGAAAAACAGTTTGTTTCGGTAGCCGATGTATTGAATATAAAATAAATTAAATAATGCATGTACACAGTAAACAATTAGTGTATAGAGAGTTTAGAAACTACATGGATTAATGCCTTGGGTGTTTAGCAACTTACGCGTGTAGTGTATAACAAGTGTATATATCAAATGTATCATACAGCAAATACACGCAAGTGTTTATGTTCCCTACACTAGCGCTTGTGCAGCAGTAATAAACTGATATGTTTAGCTTTTATGCCAACATAATCCAGCTTAATTTTTACGCTGCTGATATATTTTAAGATAATTGTGTTTAATTAATTGCCTATAACTGGACTGAAATACCGATTTTAAATCATTCAGTAACTTGTTTGGAAATTATTTAGTATAGTCTTTACAGACGTATTTAAAACCTCCTAGGTGAAATAAACTAAGAGTTTTTAGAAAATTCACAGGGCATTAATTATGACGTTGTTTAATCCGGGTATTTTCATCTGACACCATGATCCGTCTGCGTCGACAGACACGATTTTCACCACAGATACTATCAAGATCCACCCTAACATCTTTTTAAAATATGTTGTAATTTTTTCCGTTAAACTCACACAAAGAAAAGTTGGCTTGAAGTAGAATCGATATGCATTTAACGCCAAATGATTCCAAAATTGAACAGTGAAAAATTAATGAAACAATAGCGCTTCAATCCGAAAGTTATTAGTGGGGAAAAACAATAAGGAAATTTACCATTCATTTTGCACGGTATTGGGTCATTTTAACTTTATTCTTCTTTCAGTAATGAAAATATTTGCAATGACACACCCTTAATCTCATCGTTGATGGCCCGTCGATATAAATCTCGACCAAAGAGAGAATAAGTTGAACTGTATTTTTGAAGGGTTATACTGTTAAATAATTGGCAGTTATAAAGACAGACCGACTTGCTTTCATCACCAAAACGAAATATGGATTATATAATGAGCGACATTAGCAGAACATGTATTTAACGAAATGTTTTTACAGATAATATTCAACATTATCGATTTAATTGTTTTTTTAACATAAAAAAAAAATAATAATTTCGTTAAGAAACTTTCTTAGATTTTTATAACCGATATCATAATAGTATAATATAGGAGGTAATTTTAAGATCTACCACTACTGCTACCACACATAGACATGGGACTTACATCTCAAACACAATACCGGTATTTATTTATGCAGTAACATAAAATATGGAGGATTTTTTATATAGCCTAAATTTTTTTGTACACAAAATATGTGTTCGCATAGGTGAGTATGACTAAGTCTACACATTTTCTTTCATAACAGTGTAAAGATGACTATTTGGTGAGCTGACGGTTTAAAAGGATGGTCTGGTGGACGCGGTTTAAATAATTGTATGGCCAGAAGCAGGTTCCATTGGCCCGAATCGCAATGATGTTCGCCATCATTATCCTTTTATTGGCCCTACATAATCAGACATTGCTCAACCCAAAAATCGATCTTTGAAAAGGATTTATCCTTCCGTGAATAATATAATGCCGTAGCCTGCCCATAAAGCCACAGAATGCACGCAACAAGCCATTCCATATTGGTCAATATTTGTGGACATTTTCTTTGGGGGGGGGGGGGGGGGGGGTAACATCCCCCAATTGAATTACGGACAAGGTTTATAATTGTATTGTTTATCTGGTGTTGATTATAATTGAGAAAAGTAATAAATAGTAGATAAAATACACGCAGGACAACATTGACCCGACGAGAAGAAACAAACCTGTCCACAAATATCCTCGTAGATGTGAGAAGATCCCAGTAGTCCATGGGGAAAATCCTAAAGATTTTCCGAATTTTTTAAGAATTGTGATTGGATAATAGCGAAGTTACCTGACAAGCGAAATCCCTCTCGATATAGGCCATCGATGTTATCTATCACAGCAAAACGGATAAAGAACCTGTTGTCGTATTTGGATTACGAAATGTTTTGCAGATAAAGAAACGTTGATCAGCGAACCTTAGGCATGGCTTGGGCCGGATATAGAAATAACCCAATCTTAAAATAATCGATTTGGCACAGGGTCCCTGTCTGAAAAATATCTGCTGTACAGTTCCTTAGAAAACCCTAAAAGTCAGATTGATGCATGTTTTGTCTAACAATAACGGAACTTCTAGAAACCAATTGCAGATAAATATATGGATCACACCGAGCACACAATTGTCACTGTAAAGGGACTCCAAATCGTTACCAAAGTATGACCTCTAAGCCTTTGATCTTACAACTGGCATGGAGTATATGTGCTTATTGGCAATATTACTTGACGAAATGCTTGAATAAGTATAGCCTACATTCTTCATGATAATTCTCTGCTCAATATTTCAGTATCACACCGCAAAATGGTCATAACTTTCAACCTTTTCATTTATGGGATCCGGCAATATTATTCGGAATGGTAGATACTAAGAGCCAGTCTGGCAGGCCGTCCCATAGGCATACAAGACATTTAGAGAAAGCGACAGCCTGCGGATGCTTTGACGGTTGTTGTACAAATAGATTTTGGTCGTATACCGAAGAATCTAGTTGCAATCTAACTTAAATCGCTGATGACCCTTCAATGAAATCGAAATATTATTTGCTGTCAGGCCACATACAGAAATAATAGTTACGGGAAAATAGCTTTCTATAATTGTGCTGCGAATTATACTAAATTATACTTAAAAATTACCTTAAAGAGAATTCAGGTTGACCGGAAAATATAGAGAGCAAGGATGTAATACTAAATCTTACCACAAAACAGACGAAAGGTTCTTAATTCCAAACTTACTTTTATTGACAGTTTACCAAAAAATACTTGACTTCACAACAGTGTGTGATATCAAACTGTGGTGTAAGCTCGGATCAATACCAACATGGACTGACAGATACCACCATGTGTTGAATGTATATTGTTCGAAGATAGAAAAACATATCCAGTTGTTTTTGTTACAGTTACAGTAGTTAGGGATCATCCAACTATTCCAATCCCATAAAAAATGTTTTACGTACGGTATGTCTGCGTTAGTTTAGATAAGGCTTTTATCAAGAAACAGAAGTAGTAAGATTTGCATTAATGTCATTCCCAACTAAGGAGGCTAAGCAGAGGTTTAGACAACATGATATTTAAATGAAAGGGTAAAAACTAAACGGACCATTACTCAACGCCATTCAAAACAAAGACCATTGCAAACAGCAGTGATATCGATTTATTTTATCATCGCATTTATCGATTGTGGGCTTTGGGCTAGAATAATTACAGGGTTTCCATAATCACATAAATGATTTGTAAAAGTAAGTAAATTAATTACTTGAGTTGTGTTAAAAAATCTTGTTTGTTTAATACAATTACTCTGGTTTACCCGCCTATTATTTGTGCTTATCATAAATTGTTTCCCCTTGCAACATGGTCCTTGTGCAGGGACACCTTTACAGTGACAACTGTATTTTCTATTTTAATTCAAATTTAATTTTAATTTGACTGTGATCCCTACACTGGGATCGGTGTGACTTGATCTAAGCGAGGCTTTCGGGTCATGTACGACAAAACGTAAATTCTTATGGGTAAGGGTTAATACTAAACCTACCCTAAAACTAATCGTAAACCTAAGACTAAACTGAAACCTGAACTTAACCGGATTTCCCTGGAACTGAGCAAGAACACAAAAACTATTTTGCAAGTAAAAGAAAAAAAGGAACACGAAATAAATACATTTGGGTTTTTAGAGGTGGTGATGGTAACACATTTTCAAAATCAAAACCTGAACATCTTACATATCTAGAAATACTGTTCCATAAACTAAAGCAGTGTTAGAACTGAAAAAATACAACTTCTTCTAATCTGAGACAACCTGCCTTGGACATCGGATTTCTGCAAAACGAATTTTGTGTCCTGGTCCGTATCTACAACTTTGGCAGAGCTTTACTCCTTCATAGGATTCTAGGCTAATTTTAGAAGAGTAATAAAGGTTTTTTTCAAACCAAGCAACACTCTTACACCATCTAGTATAATGCAGAATCCGACAAAAGTAAAAAGTAAGCCAACCTAACTTTAAATCATCAACCTAGGCAAGAAATTACTTCTGACTGTAAGCTTTCTTTACTAAAAGACCCGAGTTTTGCCACGGATCGATACATATTCACTAGCTTCGTTCAATTTCGACAGTCAACATCGCCCTGGTCATCATTACCAGAACGCAGACGCGTTGTCAAGACAACGCTTATTAAGAAGCAGACACACTGTCGGTTTCAACACAGATCACAGCAAAAGTTTTGAAAAATGTTTTTCAAATAATAACACAGACGCCAGCCTGAAGTACCTTACCTGTGCTCGACACATACAGGTTACTGGATTTGCAAGCTAAAGATTGCATGCATAAACACTGTACTTACCTCGTAAGTCTTCAGAAAAAAAGAAGAAAGATACGTATTACAGACTATTTCCTTTTAAAACCAGTGGGACAATTTCAAACAGAGAAATAGACCACTGTACTGTATGGTCCCATGCCTTATCTCCTATATTAAAGATCAACGGCAGGTCCGACTCTCAAATCTTAAACTGTTTTCCGATGACTAATGCGATAGAATATCTTGTTTCGTGGAAAATTATCAAAAGTGTGTGTCGTCTTCTTCCACGTGACAGTTACGGCAAAGACATTTGTTGGGTAAATTGATTTTGAAGAGGCGCGAGTTCGATGAAAAAACACCAGAACGGGGTCTAAAAATAAAACATCCGTTTTCTGATTGCACAACTGGATGAAACCCTTGCGAACTGAAGGTTACAACCCACGGTTAAATCGACCGTCACCTGCTCTGTCCCAATTGTCTTGACACATTGACGAAAAGTATTTTTTTTTATAGAGCCAATATATAATTTTGGTTCAATAGTTTAACAGGGATAGCAATATCCGTCGACAGGCTTTCTTTTGCTAACCGATCTGCTTTTTTAGTTGCCAAGGACATCAACATGAACCGCCATCCAGGCGAGACTCACTTCGATGGTAATCAACATCAGGATTTCATAAACAATACCTCAAGACGATCTAATAAAACCATTAAAGCATAAATTAACTGTATATGGTGGATCGGATTCTTTATACACTCGTTAACTTCAAGACAGCCTTATGGTGCTATAAGCTGCCATGGTGGACAATTCGACTGTAAGGAAAATAAGAACGGATTCATACAAGAAATCATAAGAAGACGGACTCAATAGACCAAATGATGGATTAAATTTAACGAATGATAATTTTAAAACAAATCTGAACGTCCTTCGTTTCCTTCTAATTATCAGAGGAAATTCTCGGCAAGCTACCTTACAGAAGACGGGAGGATGCTCCCTTCACCGCCCCTGGGCATATAAGCATGGAACAAGAGACAGAGTTGGAGGCTTCACAGCTATAGTCTAAAGATTAAAGAACGGTATAACCACTGGCCTGTGTATAGGGAGTTACGAGATGATGACTTACGAAATGATTAAAAACGTTATTGTCATGTTCTTACCAGTCTATCTATAGTAATCTTCTATAGATAGACTTGTAACAATCATTTAATAAGTTATCATGTCGTAACTCCCAATATATGGGTTTGTGGGCATTACAGTAGGAGGCTTTTTTGTCAGATCCCCACGAGGCGCCTGATACTGAGCTCATACAGGTTATGGTTTGGAACAAGTGTTGACGACATCTTCGATATGTTTAATCCTTGTAAGTCCTCTGTCAAATGTAACCCCTAAGTACTTAAAGGTCTGAGTAACTTTAAATGTTAAAACTAATAAGAGATTCATATGAATAACAACGTCTTGGTATATTTTATTCACAGGGTTTCAATCCAATTTCAGAGATCGTTTTCAAGTGCCCTCTGAAATGGGAATGAAACATTGTGAAGAAAATATAACAAAAAGTTGTTATCTTTATGAATCTCTTATTAGTGTTATGTTATCCAACTTCTAAATGCAACTTTAAATGTTGACCCATTTCTCTGTAGAACACCACCCGGAATAGTTCGCTTTCTCGTAAAAACAACAGCCTCGGACGTGTAGAAAACCGGAACCCTCACTGCTT